>JAVCKT010016387.1:0-10254 GCA_032273925.1 Rhynchotus rufescens
ATCTGCCCTATGAGGAACGGCTGAGGGAGCTGGGCCTGTTCAGCCTGGAGAAGAGAAGGCTGAGGGGGGACCTGATCGGTGTGTATAAATACCTCAAGGGAGGCGGTGAGGAGGAGGGGACCGGCCTCTTTTCAGTGGTGGACAGCGATAGGACTAGAGAAAACGGCCACAAGCTGAGGCACCAAAAGTTCCACAGGAACTTAAGGAAACATTTGTTTTCTGTGAGGGTGACAGAGCCCTGGAACAACCTGCCCAAGGAGGCTGTGGAGTCTCCTTCTCTGGAGATCTTCCAAACCCGCCTGGGCACCACCCTGTGCACCGTGTTGTAGGTGACCTTGCATGTGCAGGAGGGCTGGACTGAAAGGTCCCTTCCAACCTTAAGGATTCTGTGATTCTAGTTTTACTTTAGTTTTTAAGTATTAGGGAACACTTTTACTGCTGTATGCTAGTTAGGTGTAGTAAGACATCTTTACTGAGTACCAAGTCTATTGCTTGAACTATGGGATTGAACCATATACTGTGTGTTAGATATTGAGGAAGGTTTCACATACAGTAAAATCCTTCTGTTTCTATAATGCACACTTGAAAATTAAATCCTTATAAAAAGCTTTCTGCTTTCTTCAAATATGGCTGTTCAAATAAAAGTGTTTTATATAAGATAATATTATGAGATGCGTTGCACTGCTCATCCTTTACTGGAGCAGCACACACGAGGCACAAATACCAACAGCTTTTCTTCTCAGCACAGCTGTAAAGGTCTCACACATCTTTTTGATTCTTCGCATTCATTGTGGATGACTTTTCATTTCACTCAGTAAAAGAACTTTGATGACTACATCAATTTTTATTTTATGTATACCATATTATTCATGACCGCGGTCTAAATTCCTATGTCCCAAATTGTAATGTTTTGACCTTATCAAGATATTTATGTTTGCTATCAGCCTCCTCAAGCTGCGTGCAACCAGGCCTGACATCAAGCTTATGGACCGTAGGTTATATACTGGGCCGTGTGAACCCAGCGGGGAAAACGATGGCAGCAGCATCGTTACAAAACAGCGTTAGAGCACCCGGAGGCAACGCTTGCCCCGAGATGGGACCGTCTTCTGAACCAGGAGCTCCAGGGATGGAGCAGGGACCAGCAACCTGAACGGATTTTAATTACTTTTGGGCACCACTTAATGGCGTTGGACCACACGTTATGAAGAAAAGATGCCACATACATAGAGCTGTTATAAACCACCTTCCTCCCACACATATAAAATATCATTTTCCTTGCTTTATTCATGTAGAGCCACTGCACGTGCCTCAGTTTCACCCTGGCCCAGCCGAAGCCCCTCTCTCCCAAGCGGAAGGAGTCAGTGCTGGGTGGTCTGAGATGCTCCAGCCCTTCACATTTTTTGGAGAACCTGAAAAAGAAGAAATTTGCTGCTAGCACTCTCTCCACATCCCTTTCTGGTGAACAGAACTAAAGTACAATGTTTTAAGGTACTCTTTCTAAGCATTGCAATACTTTGCAACTATAAAACAAATAGGCAGCAAGCAAAGGTCAATAAAACTCACAACTATGCTACCTAAAACATTATAATAAGCAAGTAGGGTCAAATAAAAAAGCTCAAGGAAAAATTACATGAATGGATCATTTAGAACAAAATACAGCACAGCCCAAACACTTTTTTTTTTTAATTCATGGGATGTGTGGGTTTTACACAACTGAACAAGAGCAGAAAAATATCTTCACTTATAATTCAGTCTTGTGCAGTTTATGAAAAAAAAAATTAATAGACCTGTGGATTTTACCAGCTTTGAGTCTCATTTTATGCCAAGCTTCCCAAATCTGAGAAGTTCTAAAATGACCATCTGCTATTAAATTAAGCATGCCATGGATTAATCAATCTGAATTAAATTATTTTGGCGTATAAAACAAACACATTTTCTTAAAATGCACTTTCTACATAACACCACTGTGTGTTTACCTAAGGTTTAATATTAAGAATCTAGGCATAAATTTTATTGTAAAACTGCTGATAAAACATTCCAGCCACTCTAAAACCAACAAAGAATAAGCAAGAGTTGATCCCGTTGCAGTTTTTTCCTCCTTCTCAATGACAGACAGAGCTATTAAGCTCCTTATGTTAGCCAAGCTCATCTTAAGCCCTTCTGTATATTTATTTCCTTTGCTGATTTGGCTTTTTCTTCCTGTGATCCACACAGTGTCTTACGCTGAAGAGTAACTAATGGAGGTATTTGGTGGCAACAACCCTAGGCAGATACACTGAGAGCATTTGACTTTCATGCCGCATTCTCCTGCATGGCTCTCGATGCAATCCCACTAGAGGCAGGTAGGATGTCCTGATCCACAGAAACAGAGCTGTTCCCTTCACCTAACTGAGCTTGTCCCATTGTTCATATCAGAGCAGGATGTGTTCTGACAGGGTAATATACCCCTGTTTCTAAAACGAGGTTATATTATGCAGCAAAATAAACTATGGGAAGACAGAAATGAGAAGACTTGGAGGCAGAGTTGATTAATGGGCTGCCTTATTTCACTTGTTGCACCTAAAATTGCATCTAGAGCAGAGTGAGGCAACTGGAAAAAAAAAATGTCTCATCTGACATCCGTAAAGGTCACAAAGGAAATGATGGTAGGTGATCCAGGGTTGGTATGGCCACAGGTGTCTTGTCTACTAGAAGACATATATCAGAATATCCTTTCAGTGGCAATGCTGCTGGGCTGTTCATTCTCAAAGCACTCACATGAGAAAAGGGAAGGAAGAGCCTGACAGAGACAGATATGATTCCCCATAAAAACCTAAGGATATTTCTTTCTTAAATCCAAGGGTCAGTCCTGCTCCCATTCACTTTGACACATACAGGAAGGAGACAAGGAATTGAGATGAGCCCAGGTAATGATAATATCTCTGTGCAGCGCTGCTGGAAAATGTTGCTCTTGGTGCCTGCAGTGGCTGACAGAGGAAGCTGTGCAGAAGAAGATGTGTCCTGACAGGAGAACGCCAGGTACAGAGGGCAAGACCGGCACATTTGGTGTCAAATCATGGAATCATCAGAAAATAACAGCTCTATAGACACAAAGGACACAAATGAAGTATATAAAAAAGAGAAACTATATTTATGTCTTGTAAAATCTGAATAAGTCCAGATGACAGCAAAATAGCTGCTTACTGCTGATAAAAAATATCTTAAGCAATGTCAGTTCTGCAGCTCTGATGACTCCATGCAAGATACATGTTCAGAAAAAGCTTTAATTCACCTTTAAGTTTCTTCTTTAGGTGTTATTCAACCACTAATTGAAAACCAGTCCAAACCATATAAACTTCACCATCTATAACAGTCAATAAAAAACAGCCTCAGTAAAAGCCATTGCTTAATTCATAGGAATTTAATTTGAAGATTGTTGTACATATTTGAAAACATGCAGTGCAACAAGCCTCCTTCCGTTCAAAAAATGGCAATTAAGCAGTCTGTTGATTGAATATTTTACTAACGAAGTGTAGCATCTGCTAATGGATGGGAAAGCAAAACAGTCCAGTCAAAACAGTGCAGTCATCTGCACAGCATAATACCAGACCCATCCATTCTGCAGAGGACTTCTTGGCAATGAATGTGAGTCCCCATCAGCGTTCCCCCTGTAAGGGCTGCCGTGGAGGCAGAAGAGCCACAGCAAGGGGACTGCAGTGAAAAATGGGTTGAGAGCTTCCTCTCTCTCTCTCTCTCTTTAGACATGGAGTTGATTATGCCAAATTTATCTCCAAGGTGCCTAGGCACTGCATTAAAAATGCTTAGACAGAAAGAAAAGGTGATCCCACTGCGAAGCTGGTGGCACCTTGCCATCCGGTGCTGCAGCATCCCTGGAAGATAACTAAAATCCCACCTCCAGAATTATCCTTGAATAAACAGACACTGTGGCGAAGTGGTAAGAGAACTTTTCCATGTGGGATGTAGCAGGTTCCACGCTGCAGGATTTACTGCCAACGGATCCGTCTGAGGGGGAGCAGGAGCCAAATCCTCCCTGTCCCTTGCAGAGTGACTTGGCCCGCAAGGAACTGCGATCGCTCATTAACTTCAGCTCCGGAATAAAAATTTCTTCTTCTTGATTACCAAATCCCCCAAGAAGAATGAAAAGTTTTTATTTTCCTCACAAGGACTGCATCACAGTAAATCTTTCCACAAAACTAATAAACAGTTTAAATTCAATAGCGCCTGGATAGAGCATCAAAATCAGCAGGCAAGAACAAATTAGACTCTTCCTGGGAAAGGCTGCACAGGATCATTGCTTCCCTTTCCCCCTATCTACGCTACTAAATACAGAAAACTCCATAAAAATGAGAGTTAGAAGATTCAGTGTTCATGCCACATATTTTACCAACATGCTTGGTCAGCACAGTTTCAACACTTTGTCCCAAAGAACGAACCTGTCCCATTTTTCAGATCAGAGCCCAGGCCCAATATATGAACAGTTTTGACAGATGGTCAGAATAGGGGCCTAAACCTATGAGGTCCTCCTTGTGTCTTGGTAAGTGCTCATCATCCTCAAATTGCACAAAATCAAGCAGAGCACGGGGTTACTAGAGCCTTTCAGGATCATGCCCTAATGAATAAAATATACAAAGGTGACTTGAGTAAAGTACTCCCCAATGTGCTGACAAAAGCAAAATAAAATATTCCTCTTAGGACATTTTCCTGGCAGGACAACCTGACCTCTGCCTGAGTGGCCTTGACAGAAGAGAAGGCAGTGCAATAACCAACCAATTCCTCTGATCCCTCTAATTCCTTTTGGGGCAATTTTTTTTTTTTCCAAAGGATTGCAATATTGCCTAGGGCACCAGTATAAAATAAAGATTGTCCATACTTGCAATCGATGCTCAGGAGATGCATCTAACACCACTGTAAAACACCTGGGTAGTGCACCATGCCTTTTCAACTGCATCCACCCTGTGTGCAAACTACATTGTTAATAGTTATGTTCTTATTTATAAACAACTGTCATCTTTTCTAAACATAGCTCCTTTTGCAGATACCTCTTATGCTGGACATCAAGCGTCAGCCTAGAAACTCAGCTTTGTCCTTGCTCGCTGCTGAAGCTGTAACATCATGTAGCAATTGCAGGGCACTGAACTCTCCTCCCCCTGCAGATTTAGCGTTCCTCCAAAGAGAATGATACCTCTTTAAGCAATATTATGTTATCTGTACGGTGTATCTCGCTAAATTTGCCTTTCAGCCCCGTTTTCTTAGGTTTTCAAAGGAGGCTACAGCAATCTGATGCAGCACCCACTGGGAAGAAATCAAAGGCTCTTGTTGACTTCAGTGGCTGCTGCAGACAGCCCCTAAATGGGAGCGTGGCTCCAGCCCGGAGGCAGCCGTACAGGTGGGATCGTGGGGAGTGACTGTCTCGTTGCTTCCAGCTCCAATCTGTGCCGCTTGTGCGTATAATTATTATTTTCCATTCACCAGCCCAATAAATTCAATGCTGAATAGGCTAGTTGAAGTCTTTCTGCCTGATGTTTTAACCAGCAGTAAAGACCCTACAATCAGGATTTGCATTACACTCCTGTGTTGCCATAACACTGGTTCCTCAAGGGAAAAAAAAAATAGAAAGGCTCTCAAGCAAAAGTAAGGCTGGATCTTACACACAGTTCTCATTTGTGGTAAAGGAGCCACAGCTACTTAACCCATGCAAGAGAAAAAACAGCGTGGTCTACATGGCAAAATCCTTGCTAGTGAGTGAACCAACCCACTAGCAAAGTGTCAAAGAAATGGGCAAACCCAAATGCCTAGAAATGGAAGTTTTACTGTCATCCTCACTAAAGCTTGACTTGATCACAGCACTACAAAGCAGCATAGCACAATGCAGAGTGCAAGGGGTACTTTTTGCAGTGGTAAGTGCACCTAAAATACATAGTCTTTCCATTGAAATATAACAGACTCATCATCTGGCCCTTGCAGTTTTTCATGGTTTTGTCTGGATAAGTGAACTTCCATGAATTTAGGTGCAGCACATATCCTACCAAGGCATGGGTCGGGTTTGTTTGCCTTCAGACACCCCACCAGTGGATTGTGCCTGTGGTCACCTCTAACAAGTGTAAGAAAGTTAATCATGGTAAAGTTAAATTAACATGGAATGCCTGACTTGTCTCATTCTCATTCATTTGACAGTGGCATATGCTCCTGCTTTACACATGAAAGCTTAATTACAACATTTCAGGTGGCAAACCGGTTAATTATATAAAAGCGAGGCCCAGAAGCCTGTGATATGACACCACGCGACGCCTCCCTGGGAGCTGCTCTGCATGGAAGGAGCTGCTCATTGCGGGCGGCGTCGGGCTGAGGGCTGCGCAGGGGCAGCGCTGCCGCCGTCCTGGCGCCCTGCACGCGATCCCAGCTGCTATGGGGTGCAAAATGCAGCGTGTACGAACACCTCTTGCTAATCGCAAAAGTAAACAGAAAATTATGGTTTTCTTTTTTTTCCTTGGAACAATACACGATCCCTTGTGTGGGATCCAGTTCGCCTAACCTGAGATGTTCCTGCAGTAAACATCTCCAGTGGAGATTAGCATTCATTTAGCTTTCGTTTATCATGCACGTTGGCTTTCTTCCAGTGCAAAACTGTTTTGACTGCAGATGCAGGGAAGAAAGGGATCAGCCTGTAGCCAGGCCCGTTTCCCTGTGCTGACTACAAAGGAGGCCTAAGGTGGTCGGTTCAGATGTGCACAGATGACCCTGAGCATTTGCAAATGATAACAGAAGCCAGCATGCTGCCTCGATCGAGAGAGAAGGGGAGAAGGAACCCCCTGCTCAGCATCGTGTCATGAACCTCACTTGCTTTGTTCTTTCCTGCTGGACTTAAGACAGCAGCCGTCTCTGCAGCCCTCAAAAGGAGAGGGTGAACTGAGTCCTCTTGCCACAAATTTCTCTGCATGAAGGGTGATATATTTTCTTTTCCTTTTTTTTTTTTTCATAACATGAAAAGTATCTGGGACTCTTCTCTTCCCAAGGGCCCTTTTTCTGCCTTGCTGTTGACCACATGCTGTTTATACAACCCAGGGGCTGCAGCCCTAACCATGATTCAGCATTGCTGCCATTTTAATGTGGTGCTTAGCCGTGTAGCGAGTCTCTCCTCTCAAGGATTCTCCACTCAGTTTGCTCCTTGAACTTAAATAGTTACCTTGACCTGGCCACCAAAGTTGCTCTTTAAGCCCAAAGCAATACAGCTGTCCAATTAAAACAATCCATCAGCAATGCGACAGAAACTGCAGGTTTAAGAAGACTGTGGTACAAATTCTGAAGAAATTACGGGGTGAAGAACTATATTCTTTTCCTCATTCTCCTGCTCCTTTCATCAACCTTTGTCTTGTACAATAGTATTTTTTGGCTTGGTTTATATTCAAAATAAGCAGCTTTACAGATGCATGCAGTTACCAATAAAAGCTGTGTGCTATCTCATATTCTGCCCCTAAGAAATCTCTCTCTTAAAAATAGTACATATAAAATGTACAATATGAGACTGTATTTTTACCTCAGGCTTTTGATGACAGGAACAAACTGCTTGAACTTCACCTTGAAGGTTTATAATACAACAGTTAAGCTCTTTATATAAATAAAAAGAAGGTACAGTTTAGGTTTTGCATAGCAAAGGACCTGCTTTGGTGTCTTCCATAGGCATTATCCAAGGAAACCCTCTGAGAATAACAGAAGGAAAAACGCTTAAGTTCACAAAAACAAGGACACCTCAGAATGCTGACCTCCCACTTCCACCTCCATCGCACCTAATTACAGCTACCTGCAGGACTCTGTAATCCCCTGACACCGAGCTCCGAGATGCTTCATAGATCATAGGTGCAACGAGACACAAAGCGCCTCCGGCGCCGCAGCAGTTTTGCAGCGTCCCGCAGGAAGCAAGCGGGGACTGTCAAACGTTGCCGTGCCCAGGAGCGCAGCTTTTGTGCAGGGGACTTCTGAAAGGCACGGCTGTTATTAGCCAGCAAAAGCCCTAGTGTAGATACCTACTTTAAAAAAGAAAAAAAAGAAAATGAAGGGCATGCAACGTGCACAGTCCTCCAAGGTGGCTGCACGCACACGGCGTGAGGACGAAAAGCAGTGGGATTGCATTCTAAAGTAAATATATTTGTACCTCTGGATCCAGAGAAGCCTTTGTTGCAGCAACTCGCTAAGAACACGGGATTTTCCGGAGAGGGATGGAGTGCAGTTAGGAGAATATAGCAACAACAGCAACCCATGTCTGCTCCCTGGGCTGGTAAACAAGCTCAGCACCCAGCTGATCTCTTTTCCTGATATTTATACAGCCATGTAAACAACTCTTGTCCAAAATGGTTTCTGACAAAGTGCTCTTCTCATTTACCTCTGACTTTGCATCTGCTTTTATTTGTTTTCAACCTGACTCCTGCTCCCTCCACGTGATGAGCCCTAGTCCTTGTGTTGTAGGTACAGCTCCAACCTCCAAGGCAGCCTAGGAAGGCTCGCACACTCCAAAGGCTCTGCAATTCATCATCATTTCCAGAAGGAAGCAAAAGAGCAGTGCTGGTGATTGCTTACCCTTTCCCAAGGGCAAAAGAGGAGCAGATCTGTCAACTAGACATGACATCCTGGGAAAGTCAGCTCCAACTGCGACCCTATGCTGCTCACCCATATGGTATTTATACTGTCAAGAAAGAGCCCTGCAGGCCAAAAGTGCCTACAGGGAACTATAGCCTGGGTGGAAAACTTGCATGTGCCAATTCTACATAGAAAGAGTCACGTTTCTTTTAAATGGAGAAGGTAACGGAGGTAGCACTGGAGTATTGGCTTTCTCATCTGTGGGCTGTTGTTCAGTGGGCTGCTGGGAAAGGATTAAGTCCCCTTTATTGCTCTAGCAGCATTTAATAAAAAGCTAGTGCAGGTAGATAAAGGAAAACAGGAACTGTATAAATTAGCTGCCCAAAAAGGTGGTGGGAGATTGGAGGTCTCACGATCTAGTCAATAGACAAATGTGAAGGGGGACCAAGTTACTCAGTCCCCAGAACAAATCACTTACTACATACTAAAATGCATGTAAACACAAAAAGATGTAAGTGCTAATACATGATCAAGTTTATAATTTAATTGGCATAACAAAACTAGGTGAGCAATGCATACTAGTAAAACACTACTACTACTAAAATAGAGTTCTGGAAGGGAGACTTCAATAAATTCAGAGATTTGATAGGTAAAAGCACCTGGGAATATAATCCAAAGGAGAAAAAAAAAAAAAAAAAGAAAGAAAAAGAGATGAAGAAAGATGGTATTACTTAAAAAAAAAAATCCCAAACAAAGCAAAACGAAAGCAACCCATGAGGATAAGTACAAATTTGTAGAGAAAAAAGGTAATATATGTTGCCAGATATTGTTATGAATAAGTTGGATTTGAGAGCAACAGAGATTTCACAAGGAGGAAAATCTAAGTCCTGTCTCTAAGCACAGGAAATAAAACAGCACCGAAGGCAAAAGAGGGAAGCAAGCAATTAAGCAACACAACACAAGTTCAGCTTGCAAAGTACATGGAGGGGAGCAAGAAATCAGTTTGTAACAACACTGGTGGTAACACAAATATTGAGAGGAGTGTTGGTCTGATACCCAATAGAGAATGAAAAGTATCAACAGGCAGCTTCAAGAACGTTCTTTATTTATATGTATTTTGCATGCTTTATGAAAAGAGCAACTGTGATAAAATGTCTGTCACAGTTTGTGTGAGTGAGAAAGGGACAAGATCTCTATCTTGAATAGGGTAATATGGGCTGGAGAGGTTTAAATACATAAAGAAGTTATCACTTTCAATTCCAGCTAATGAAACATCAGCGATCATCTCTGAGAACTCTTGAGGGTTTCTGAGGGAAGTCACAAAAAGACCGTGAAAGACCTAACATGGTGTCTAACATGAAAAGGAGAAGCAAGAGAGTATTAGCTAAAAATGTCCTGTACCTTGACATCACAGAACTACAGGATGGTTGAGGTTGGAAGGGACCTCCAGAGATCATCTGGTCCAACCCTCATGACTCAAGCAGGGACACCTAAAGCATGGGGCACAAGGTCGTTTTCTCAGAAGAAAATCAGCAAATATAGACTGCATGAATAAGCTGATAAGACTGAATGAATAAGACTGCATTGAAAAGCTGATTAGAACAATGTCCTCTGTAGGGAGCAGGTGTTTTTTTTTTTTTTTTTTAACAAATACAGAAAAAAAAAAACAATTTTAAGCAGCAG
>JAVCKT010016389.1:0-10907 GCA_032273925.1 Rhynchotus rufescens
TGAAGGTAGCTCAGCAAAGATTTACAGCATTTTCACAACCAAATATGATTATTTTTCTTGGTCTGGATTGATAGAAAATACATATGACCGGACACAGGGCACATATTTATAGTGAAATATCAAATAAGGATTTTAGTACCTGTGGTTCTTGCTACATTTGTGAACATATCTGCGTGGTAGCTCCTGTTCAGGCTAGTTTCTTGTTATAACACATTTTTTTGTGTCATGATTTGAAAAATGAAAGGAAAATAAGGAATGGCAATTCGACTGTGTTCAGGTCCATGTGGATACCAAGGATAGCTCCAAGGAATCACATAAAGAACCAGTCTTCCTATCTGCATTACTGACCTACATCACTTCAGTTGATGGTGGCAAAGAGCTCAAGATGGTCACCACCAAACTGGAGCTTAAAGTCCAGGTGGGAAAGGTGGCAGTTTTCCTTCTGAAGGGCTTTCCCTTCCCTGTTGGCATGAAGGCAGCCCCAGGACGTGCTCCAGGCAGCAAGCCCAGGAACTAGCTCGAGAAGAGATGCCAAAAGGCACCGTTTCCCAGGGCGCTCGGATGAACCTTCAAAGGTCTTTGAGCTAGAAGAGCCCATTCTGATCTTCTGGTCTGCATAACCCAGAGGCACAATTGCCTTCAATTGCCACCTCCTCCAACACGGTCAAGTCTAAGTCCTGAAGCTGAATTACAGGATATTTTGGAGAGGAAAATAATCTAATTTAAATGTGGCCAGTGCTGAAGATATAAAATCCTTCCCCCGATGGAGAGGGAAAAATGGAACAACCTTGGGAGTCTGAAAGAAAGGGCAGTGTGAAATCACACAAGTGTTTTTATTTTTCACGTTTAGACTCAACTTCCAACCAAGACAAGGTGATGAGAACAGTGAATTTGGGAGTGTATTTAAGATACGGTAGAGGGAAGAAGAAAAATAGCTCAAATCAATAATCATTATTTCAACAATCTGCAAGATCTGAAACAGATTTTGAAGGAAACCAGACCAAGATAAGTGGGGAGAAATGCAGCTTGATTTTATAAAATGTGGTAATGTTAAAAAAAGACTTAGAATACAGCGAGAATAGGGTGACCATGAAGTCTGAGATAAAAGAAACGCCGTGTTTGGAAACCACATTCAAACTTTTGCAGATGAAAAACAAACTGCAGCCCCGTGGTGGCTGATCATTAGCCTGAAGTGCTGGGGTGGGGAGAGAAGGCCTTGGGTGATGGCCACAGCTGTACTTGCCCACTGCTTCTCTGAATTTGCCACAGCAGCTTTGCTGCTTAAGTCAGGCTTGAATAACCTCTCGTCAGAGCTGTCTACCCAGTGCAGGAAAGACGAAGACACAGGGAGACAGGGGGAGAAGCTGAGGGTGTTTGCAGAGCGGAGGGGCTGCGTTCAAGGGCTCACAAAGAGCTAGAGACACGGCGGGGGGTTAACCTGTGAGAGAGGAAAAGCTGTGCAAGGTGAAAAGTAACAGTTAAAGGGGGAAAATGGATATAAACTGGCAAAACTTAAGCTTAGACTAGAAACTGGAAGACAGTGCCTAATTTTTCCAATGGTGAGATTCCAAACCAGCCTTTCTAAATAGGAGGAGCAAAAACCTAAATTACTTCTAAGGGGTAGGCTTGATGTGTTGATGAATATCAAGTTCTATTTTGAAACATAACTACACAAAAATGAGAACTTTCATGTCCCTTTGCTTACATCCACTATCATTCTTCTCCATTACATCAAAATCTTTATTACCATCTGTCCCATGCACAGAATCAACCAGATTCTACTGTTCAAGTGACTGATAAAAGTACCAAGTATAAAGCATGAAATACCTGAACACGCTGAGGAGCCAGCTGCGAGGGCATCGTTGCTATATAAAGATCATTTCACAGTAGCTAAGAACTATTTTTAATAGCATAAAATAGACTACAGTGGAAACAGAACTTATGTAAAATTTCCTTTTCAGAAGTAGAGTCAAGATGAAAATGAATATAAACCTTGACAATGGCATTTCTGGTCATTAGAAATTTTGACCTGTGACATTTCTGAACTGCCCACTGAAACAAGCAGCTACTACGAAAAAAGAAAATAAAATCCTGGACATAAACTCAAAGCAACTGTTAACCGAAGGAAGGAAGGAACTACTTTCAAGGAAGTAGTAAACACAAATCTCTAACTTAAGAGCTTGTAAATAGGAGAGCACAAACAGGACCCTGCTGAAGATACAGAGATGTAAGTGGAAAAGAAGCAGGTCTTTCTTTACACGCAGAATATAGACACTTGGCTGAAGTCCAAACACTGCTGAGCCTGCAGGACCCTTCAGCAAGTCACAGAGTCACAGGGTGGCTGAGGTTGGAAGGGACCTCCCGAGGTCCCCTAGTGCAGCCCCTGCTCCCCCCTGCAGGGACACCTGGGGCAGGGGACACAGGGAAGTCCCGCAGCGCGACGGTCCAAGGGATCCTGCCAGCCCCGGGACAACCCTCGCCCATCCCAGCGAGCCGAACGGCACCTTTCCCGGCCCCAGGAACAACCCCGCGGGCCTCGCGCATCCTGCCCTGCAGCACCTCCGTCTCTGCCACCTTTCCTGCCCTCAGGAACAACCCCCTGGGCCTCGTGCATCCTGCCCCGCGGGGTTATTCCTGTTTATTCCTATTCTTCCCCCGTGCTGTTTGAAGCCAGCACTGCTCTTTTGCCCTCATCTGTTAAATCGCTCCAGCATGTTCAGAGGTGTATTTTACCAATAACATCAGGAAAATAAAAAGTCCAGGCCCAGATCTACGAGGTTTGACCCCTTCACCTGCTTCACGAGACGTGGGTTAACAACAAAGACAGACCTGCCACCCAACCCATGTCTAACAGCGAGCTGGAAGCAGCTGCCCGGTCCTCTGTGAGGAGCAGCTCTCAGGGAAGAGCAAAGCTGCCCACGGGGCCTTCTCAGGCCCACGGAGCTTCAGAACGAGGGGGGCCTCTAGAACCACGAACACCTCCCCTTTACGAAGCTACATCAGATAGGCCAGGCTTTAGAGAGCCAAGCAGTAGCAGCCACTTGAAGCCACACTTCCTACTGGGTGAAATCATACGGCAACATAAACCTGCCTAAAGCTACTGCCTACTCAATCACTTAATAATGACACAACGCTTTCAAGTTATTCATGTATTTATTATAAATTACTGAAACAAAGTCATGGTGACAGAGCAATTTTCTCCTTTACCCGCCCCAAAACACTCAGATTTCATCAGAAACTGCATTGTTCTATCACAGAGCTTTTTACTTTGCCTTAAGATGCTTTTTTGTATTCTTCAGAGCAACCAAAACATCCTACCTGCTTCTCAGAAATGTGCAGCCTTTTCACCAGCTGCCGCTTACTCACCATTTGTTTGTACACTTCAAAGGGTGTTTGCACATCTCCAAAGGTTTGCCATGCATCCATATTTATCTGAAAGGTAGCTGGAAAGATTTGCCCGTGGTCACAGGGAAATCAATACTGGAGAGTGCAAATCTAAAGGGCACTCGCTCTGGTAATTAGCAAACACGGGGTTCATACTAAAATTACCAAATTTGGAACGTTGCACCACCAAGGCTCTTCGACCTAGTAAACTAATAAAGAAAAAGATGTTTAAAAAACAAGTAGTAGCACAAAGGCTGATAGAAGTTAGTTAGGTTATTATAGCAGGAAATGATGAACTTTAAAAAAAAAAAAAAAATCCTATCTGAAAGCAGCCCTGCTAGAAGAGTGACATTTGGGGAAAAAAAAAAAAGACATTCCAGCACTGGCATGGATTGGAAATGCTTTGTCATCTGCTTCAGCTACCAGCTATCAGGGAACATTCACATCTTACATTTAGCGTATTTGTATTTAAGTGTGCTCATAAAACCTGAATTTTAGACCAAAACACTCGGTCGTCTCCTTAAATATCCACTTGAAAAAAAAAACGATGACCTTTATATGAGCCACGGGTTGTTAAACTCAATCTCTATCACACAACTGAAACAGATAAAGGCTTTGCAGGGTTTCTTATTTTTATTTATTTATTTTTTTTTAGATCTACACAACAGATTTCAGATCCCTTTTTTCAGATGATCAAAACGGGAGGTTTGGCTCCTGTACATGTTGGATCAAGTGGCACAGGGGGATGCCACAAAACGACCCGCGTGGGAGCCGGGGCCGCCTGGCACCTCCGCACAAACAGCCCTGCGCAGACAGGGCCCTCTGGGCACCACCGAGGAGCGTACGTGGCAACAGACCTATCCTAACTAAAACTGAGCTTTTTAAAAACGAAAAACACAACAAATTAAAAAAACACCCACCCACCCACCCCAAAATATCCTCAATATATCATGACATGTCTCACACCATGCCCAAAGCCACATTTGGGGTATTTATTTTGCTCTCCTGATATTGCAGATTTGTTTCTTTCATTTCTTTTTGATGCTGCAGTATTTTGCACATCTGATTTTTAGTGCCATGGATTCTGAATAGCCTCAACTCACGCCAAGTAATGGCAATTGTTAATATAAAAGACATTAAAGTTTCCTTAGTATAACGTTGTGTTGTCCCTTTGGAAATATTAGTACCAAAACGGTGTCCAGAGGCCGTGTCTGTGTTAACTTCACGTAGAAGCCCAGCACTTTTACAATCATATTGCAATTTGATTATCGTACACAGGTTAACAAAAAAACCTATCGCAAGTGAAACTAAACATTGGCTTTAGCAAAAACAATATTGGTACAACGCCTGTTCATTTTCTCCAGGAAATAATATTACAAGTGTTCATCTTAGGACAATTTAGCCACACTAGAGACGGAAGTTCTGTTAAAACGCAACCGTGGTCTACTAAGACACTTATTTTAGCACTACAGAATATTTGAAGTCAGAGTCCTACAGCCAAGGTTTAAAAATTACTTAAGATTCAAGCCCCCGGAGTGTCCTACAGTCAAAATGACAGTATTAAAAAAAAAAACAAATTAATTAAAAGACTGTCGGATATAGTTTTATCCCCCTCGCAGCGCTCCCTGCGCCCAGGACCGCCCCGTCACTGGTAGTAGGGTCTGTACCTGGCCTGGTCGGGGTGATGCGGCCCCGGCAGCGGCGCCTGCGCCGGCGGCCCCTGCATCCTGGGGGGCGGCGGCGGCCCCCTGGGAGCCGGCCAGATGCCAGGGCTCATCCCGCCGGGCTGCGTGAAGGGGGGGCTCAGGGTGCCTTGGTCCTCGCTGAACTGCGGCAGGGAGCTGGGGTTGTAGTGGTGCGGCGGGGGCGCGCTCACGTTCACGGGCGGCCCCGCGTGCTGCGGCGGCGGCGGCCCCGGCGGCGGGTGGTTCATGTAGGGCGGCATCTGGGCGATGATGTGTCCGGGCGGGGGGGTGATGGGCGGCGGCGCCGAGGTCATGGGCGGCGGCGGGGCCTGGCTGTAGACCATGTGTGGGGTGCCCGCCGCCTGCGGCGGGTGCTGCAGCGGGTGGCTGATGGGGGGCGGCGGCGGCGGCGGCGGCGCGTAGTGCTGCTGCGGGGGCAGGATGTGGTGCGGGTGTGACACCACCGGCTGGCCCTGGTACTCGGGGTGGTGGTGGGCGGGGGCGGGCGCCGGCGGCGGCGGGAACCCCGCCCCCGAATTGGAGTCGTCCTGGATGGGCACCGTGATGAGGTTGCTGTGCTTGCGGGTGGAGATGCGGAAGGTGTCCTGGGCGACGGGGCGAGGCGGCGGCGGCGCCATGGCCAGCTCGGCGGGCGGCGCGCGGATGTCCTCGTGCGGCTGGCTGTA
Source organism: Rhynchotus rufescens (assembly GCA_032273925.1). Lineage (NCBI taxonomy): Eukaryota > Metazoa > Chordata > Aves > Tinamiformes > Tinamidae > Rhynchotus > Rhynchotus rufescens. Next base: position 5,756 of record JAVCKT010016389.1, read on the forward strand.
GTGCTCGTGCGGCACGTGCTGCAGCGGCGGCGGCGGCAGCAGCAGGTGCTGCTTGGGCGGCAGGTGGCTCAGGTGGTGCTTGTCGGGCGGCAGGATGAAGCGCTCGGGCAGCTCGGCGGGAGGCGGCGCGATGGGCGGGTGCACGGGCTCGATGGGAGGCCGCGCCACCGGCTTGCCGGCCCGCATGTGGCGGTGGTTGATGTGGGCCTGCAGGTCCCGCTGCGACAGGTAGGTCCTCTTGCAGCCCTGCACGATGCTGCACATGAAGAGCGAGCCCCGCACGCACTGCTCGATCCGCTGCACCGGCTCGTTGCAGCTGCACCAGACAACAGCAGGGGTTAGAGCCACCACAGACACCTCCAGCTGCAGCTCCTCTCCTTACGAGGCAACCACTCAACCAACTCATCAAGTTAAAACTGACTCCCCTCTCCCCTGCTGTAGCAACGAACAAGACATTTCACTGACCGTGCAGTTTGTCTAACAAGTAAGTCCCCAAATACCCCTAAATTTACCTAATTATAAGTTCCCCCAAGTGTACATAATGCCAAACGTATTTGGAATTTCCAGCGTGCTTGATTCCACACACAAAATTCCCATCAAAAATTCTTAAAATTCAAAAATGACATCAACCTTGATCAAAAATTCCTCTATAATACTCACCATGCTTACCAAGAATCACACAATAAGCAAATTAAACTGTCATTTATTCCTTTTCAGATCAAGTTGATATCATAAATATCTATAAGAACACTCAAATTGTAAAAACACTTAAATCTTATAACTTGTTAGCTAAGGGAAAAATATAAGCAAATCTGTCATTTCTTCTAAAACTACACAAATAAGAAGCATTAATAAAAATATCTGAAATAAGCCACTGCTTTTTTCTTTAATTACAAACAATTATTTAAACATTAATCTCTAAAGAACTTACCCTGGACACATCTTGTCCCCCTTTTTCTCATGGAGTATAGCACAGTCATAGCAGAAAACGTGCTTGCAAGGGATCTAGAGGGGGAAAAAAAAGGTTGTTTCAAGACATCCTCCCAAATGTCCATGTTGCTTGGCACATTCCCTCCCTCCAACACACAATATCTAGAAATACTGTCCAACTGCCTAAGTTACCTATGAACAGATACAGCAGGAGTGAGCAGTTTGGAGCACACTTAAACAGAAACCACTGGTTTTAGAATATATATATATATATATTCTTTTATATATAATATATATAAATATATATTTATATTATAAATATATATATATAAATATATATATATATAAATTTTTTTTTTTAATAAAGAACATTGGCAACAGTTACCGACGAAAGTTTGCAGCACTACTAGTCCTGACCCTTTTCAAAAGGTGCATGTGCAACCTAATTACACAACCCTTGCCAACTAGCCAGGCTTATTTTAAAAAGTACATCTGCCACTAAACCCAATCCCTCACTCTGTTCCATTACACTCAGAAATCAAATTTTATCTCGGGGATTTTGTGACATTCACATTAAAAGGACATAAAAAGTCTCAAGCTAAAGAATTCAGCTTTACAGCTAAGTGACATAAGATTGAAAGTCACTGAACTTGAGGTTTTTGTGTACTTTGGTACTTTTGTTCTCCTTTTTCTTTAAATCAGGCACACTTTCAAGCTTTCTTAACTAATGAAGAGAAAAATTAACACGAGTCGTACAGAACAAAAGCAGTCCATCAGTTAAGGCTCTGGTTCCTTCCTGATACTTTCCTGCTGCTCAGGACCTGCTGAAATCAGTTAGCCTCTAGCAAGGCCTAAAATTGTACTTAAAGGAAGGCCACAGCTGCCTCCTCCCCTGACAGTTTTACTCACCATGCGTCCATACATTTTGATGGGCAATCCACACTTATCACAGAAATGCACAGGGGTATCATCCTTTTCCCCCAGCAAGTTTATCTAGTAGGACAGAGAAAAGGGTGAGTGAATAAAAAGCGTCAGTCAGGCTGCTCATTTCAACCATTACCAACACAGCAGCAAATGCTGAAATGACTGAGAAGCAAAAATGCAACGAGCATGAGAAAGTAGAGAACATGTTTTCAGTAAATCAAAATCAAAAAGCACTTTTACTTAAAAACTTATCTACCAGGATGAGTCACAGTTTGGTGGGACTCATAGACCAAGACTACTGATTCCCCATCCATGATTTTACCTTATAGTCCCAGAAGATGGGTCCAGGAAGTCTCCTCTGATTTCCAAACATTTCCCCCCCTTTACATTCGTATCGCTCCTCTTCGTTATAATCAAATTCTTCTGTGGAAAGAGGGAAAGGCACAAAAACAACACGACCACTTCCACAGCCCACCTCAGAACTCCGTAAGTGATAAAAGCTCCAATTAAAAGCACTGAGATCACGAAGAAATGCCACAACCCTTCCAGAAAGACACACTCAAAACAGTGTGATGGTTCATTTAGAGAACAAGCATTATTTATTACTTCTGGCACAGGAGGACATGGAAATGCAAAACTTGCTCCGTACTCATGCTGAATCCAGCAGAATAAGCCCCAAAACTGAGTGCAGTCCTGAGCAAGGCGGCAGAATAACTCTCAGCTTCCTTCCTACAGTGCTAGTGTTTCCATTAACTTACCTTCATCACCAGCTTGAGTCTTTGAAGGCATCCTGGTCATATTCCTTGCAGTTCGAGGTGCAGGTTTGGCTTTGTTGGTCTGTTTTGAGATTAGCTTTATAGGGATTCTTCTACGGACATCAAGACCACCCAATGATCCTGAACTATTTGTTCCTTGCAAATCATTGTCTATGAAAGAGAAAAATAAGTTGATGTAATTCTTCCATTATTTAACAGTCCATAAAGAGGTTAGATAAAAACAGAAAAGTTTTAGGTAAAATAAATGTTAGTTTGCTCAAGATTCATACAACATCCCAAAGTTTACCCACTAGAAAATTATCTTAAATCCCTTCACATACAATTTCTTCTAGAAACCAAGTCCCAAAATTGCTCAGGGAACAACCATCTTGGAGAATGCAGTTTAAGAAATAAAGTTATTTTATTAGAAGTAGCCTGTCTGTCAGAGTTAGTCTGTCAGCTCTCCACAACAGCAAAATGACTGTTAACTACTGGAATACTCCTATCGGAGCTTGACTATAGCTCTCTGTACAACCTTGACTATGTAAATAATCAAAATAATCTTTTCTCATAAGAATATCTATGTAACTTGCTTACTAAGCAAGCTGGAAGGAAACAAAGCTTCCATGCTAACTCTCAGCAACTTGACGTATCACTTGGGAGTTTAGAAAAAAGCATCACAAAAGATACTGATTCTTACAGTATATAGTAATATTTTTGCTAAATTAAAAATTGTCAGTCCACCCTATACAGAACTCTCTTTAACCAGTTTTAAATCTGAGCACCAGAGCAAAGGATGTAAGAAACTGTCTGGCATAAATATGAGTACAAAGGGGCCTTAAGAGATGACCTCGGGGTTAGTGCTGCAACAGGCAGCGCTCACCAAGGAGGACAGTTCACACACTTCCCTTTTTTCAATAAGTCTACCATAGCCCACACTACAGCATCTTGTTTATACAAAAATAAGATTGTTTTCACAAATCAACATGGTTCGCTTTCATTTTTAATAGAAAAAAATGCCATTTTATCAATATATGCTGAAGAGCTCTCTGTAATTAAAACAAACAAACAAACCAACCTCTGTACAACCTTTACTACACTTGTGTGCATAAACCTTTAACTCAGCACCCACTACAGGATGGGTACACATACAGAACCATAACGGACACAACTGAACTTATGTTTGGAAACATAAGCAAGGGGAGGGTCCCTCCCTCGGCATCACTTCATCCTTTAAAATACTTCAAATGCAAGTTGTGTCCATGTTTTTAATATGGAAGATAAGGACATAATTATTTAATAGCTGGGAATGTTTAAGAGCGAGACCTCCCAGCTCTCAAGGAGCAGGCCACAAGCTCCTGCAGGGAGCCCTGCTCTTCAAATATTCAAATATGGTGCCATGGAGCCCTGGAATGACTTTTGAGTCTCAAAAACACCTCAACAGGGAAGCATCTGAACACTGGAACTAGGTCCAGGCAGTGTCAGACTGCACAATACATCACCTAAGCAGCTACTGTCCCCCAAAGCTTGTAAGCTCCATATACAACACAACAACAGAAGAAAAAATAGGGGAAAAAAAAAAAAAAAAAGAAAAAAAAAAAAGTAAATGGGGACTCGCTCAAACCTTTTTAGCAGCTAACACCAAAACTAGAAACTAGGAATGGTGACACATTTGAAGCTGGGACAGTGCCCTAGCAGTCACTTTACCTCAAAATCAAGAACCCCAATTTTCTGTGGGTCAAGTGTATTTATTTCTCTTTGAACTGTGCTTGACACGTTTCAATCTAAAAGGGAAAATGTAGAAAAAGAGGCAGACAAAAAGAAGGCAAACAAATAAAGCTTTCTTCAAAAAAAAAAAAAAAAAAGTTATTTTGGAGCATTTGGGGCCATCCTGTTGGCTAAATGGATGTCCCAACACACATGCAATGCAAATACAAGGCTTTCCCAGAGGCTGTTAGACTAGAACATCACCGACAATAATGCACAAGCTCCTGACATCCCACCTGTGAGTAACCTCAGCACTTCTGCATCGCAAAACAGAACTCCCCAACAACTCCTCTAAGAGAGCCTACAGCAAATGCTGCTATTGGGGCACAGGGAGATGAAACAACCTAGAATTAAATACACACAGGCACTAAACGAGAGACCTGAAAGGTCTCCGCAGCACCTCAGTCCTTCTACAAACAGGAATAACCAGAACAAGTCAACAAACACAATGACATTCCCCGTCAGTGAGGCCGCTGCACTGACACCAGTGGGAAGGGAAGGGAAGGGAAGGGAAGGGAAGGGAAGGGAAGGGAAGGGAAGGGAAGGGAAGGGAAGGGAAGCTGGCGCTTCTCCTCCACGAGGCTCCGCAAGGCTGCAGCTCAGCCAACCCCCACCAGCAGGCAGGGCCGCCACGGGCACCGCACGGAGCAACAGCCACTTCCAGAGCCTGCGAGCGGAACTGGCAGGGCTCAATCGGGTAAAACAGCTAAAACTGTCACCCGGAGGGCTGGGAGATGCCATAAGGAAACAGGATCCATCCTTTTAGGCCGCCGCCT
>JAVCKT010016391.1:3099-21129 GCA_032273925.1 Rhynchotus rufescens
CTTTAGAAAAGGGTTTCAAAAATGGCCCTGAAATGATCTATAATCTTCTTACATGTCTGTGGGAGATTTGTCCTTTTACAGTTGCTGCTGTCTTTTATCTTTTACGTCTTGCAACTTTCTGCTTGAGTTAGAGAATTGTTGAGGCTGAGGTTTCATCATTCTACTTTTGAGAACCGAGAGATTAGACGACTTTTTTCCTACTTCTGTTAAGTTGGTAGGGAAACGAGAGTTGAAAAATAAAGGATATCTAATTACCTGAAGGACAAGCCACAATATTTCATTATTTCTGTGATTAAATTTTCATAGTTTGTTCATTGTTACACTTTAAATGAATGTTACGTTTGTTCTGAACTTACTACACCGCTACAAACCACACCAACGTTAACAGAGACTGTATTTTGCACCTAAGTCCTAAAAAAGATATGGAGAAGTTGAAGTATAAGTGCTAAAAAGAGATGGAGAAGTTGAAGTATTTAAAGTAATAACGATAGCAAATGTATGCGTGTGCTTCTTTCCTTATAGGATCTGCTTTCACAGATGCACCATTACAGTGCTGGGGTTAAGCAAAACGCTCTTCTTGGGCTCAAAGAACTTCTGTCTCAGTATCCATTTATAGTTGATGCACACCTTTCCAGTATAATAAGTGAGGTTGCAGCTGTGTTTACAGACAAAGACTCTGGCGTTAGAGGAGCAGCCGTTCAGCTGCTTCAGTTCTTGGCTTCAAAAGTGAGAGCCGAACAGATTGCCCCGTTTTTCCCTTTGGTAAGTGCCCACCTCTCCAGTGCCATGACTCACATCAGCGAGGGAATTCAGGAAGATTCCTTGAAAGTCCTGGATGTTTTGTTGGAACAGTACCCAGCCCTTCTGACTGACCGCAGTAGTATCTTGTTGAAGAATTTTGTAGAGCTTATTTCTCACCAGCAGCTGTCGAAAAGGATGAAAAGTAGAGAGAAACTCTCCTGGATGCTCTCTGTTAACCCGAATCGCAGGGTGACTTCTCAGCAGTGGAGGCTGAACGTTCTCACGAGGCTCAAGAAGTTTCTCCAAGCAGTAGTAGATGGGTCCAGTGATTTAGAAGACGAAGGGCTTCAGGACCCAAAGGAGAGCCCGCACTCGGCGAGAAATGCAGTGTGTGTCACCTGGAAGACCCTCGCAAACGATGAGCAACACGTGCAGCTATATGGAGATGGTGGCTTGCGACCAAAGATCAACTCATCATTTAGACTGAGGTGAGACAGCGTTACCTGGGTGTCACCGCTGTGTTTACAGTCCATGTTAGGCTGTGGTTTGTTGCTGCTGAAGATGAGGGTTTCGTTTTTGTCTGGGGATTCTTGGTTAGCTGGGTTGTAGAGCACTTGTGACGAGCTGCGGCTTCAACGAGCAGAAATACTAGGCAAATAACTGCACTGTTTGTGTATCAAAAACTATTCCATTATTAACTAAAAGCTCTATTTAGGCTTTTAGGAATAACATTTTGGAAAGACAACTTTTTAGTAATTTCTGTATTGAAAGCTAAAGACTGCAGGTGACTATTGCAGGATATAGAATACACGGACGGAACAAGCAAGCAGATTTCCTTATACTAAAAGTAGGTGTGTTTCTAACACCCATGTGTTTATAGTTAAATATAGTGAAAACATCAGTTGACTGAGAAGAACTTTTTTTTTTTTGGCTGCAATAATGAATTGATAAAAACTTTGTACCTTCTTTGTACCTTTACCTTCAGGAGTCTATTGTAATTTTAGAAACAGTCAAATTTCTTTGACAGTAGCTTGTTTGTAAGAGTTACAAGAGGTGTCATACTGGATGGGAAGTCTGCTGAGTTGCCATTTCTAGACATTTTTAATCAGTTCATTTTTATTTTCAGTATGGATAAAAAATCTTTTTTGAAAAATATTGATGGGTGTGCGGGATGAAAGCATTGCTGTAAAGAAACTATAGAATAAGCTTGTGCGCTTAGTCTTGTTTTATTAATAATAATCAAATAGCTGAAATTTGGGGGATATAACTAACCATTATTGTTTCTCTTCTTCTTGAGCCCTCCTTTGAACTGGAGGATGGGGGACACTTAATTGTTACAGCACCTTTTGTGTAGTTCAGTATGTGTTACTGTAGATATCACATGTGGTGCGAGTAGAGGTGAACTGCTCGAAGAGCAAAAATGCTCTTGAGCCTTTCGGAAGACTTTTAACCCATAGACTTCACATGCTTTGAGAGAGACTGCAGCACTTATTTACTGATGGGAGAGGCTGAATAACAGGTCTAAAGCAGTTTTAGCAAATTCAACTAGTAGACAGTTATGGACCCATGTGTATAAGAGGACTCTGGTGTTGTGCGTGCAGTGCCATGTAGTGTGTGATACACCGTGCCCTGGTAGAGATAGGGATGCCTCCTGTCAGAGGCCTGGAAAAGTAAGCCGAAAATCAACACCTGGTGTTACCTGTGTCAGAATCCCCTTTTTCGAAGGTAGATTTCAGTACTAGCCAGTGATCCACGTGTGATTATAAATGCTTTCAAAAAGGCTTTTGCAAGCGTGAGGAGGAGCTGGAAGAGTAGAAGGAAACGTTACTAGAATCCGAGACAAGGTTCGCAAGAAAGCTGGTGGCAGCAGAAGAGAAGAATGGAAAGAGAAGGGCCATTTATACAAGGTACTAAAACATTCTCATTTTATTGCATTTGTTTATTGTTTGATATTGTTTGATTGTGTTCATCTTGTACAAGGTGGTCAGTACAGCATGTTTTACTAGTTGCTTACTGAAATTTAGGAAGTCAGAGGAAGTGAATGTGGTGTCATCTGAATCTGATGTGAAAATTAGGGACGAGAGATCTACAGACTGAAGCCCTTGTCTAGAAATTCTGTCTAGTAAGCTGAAGATGTTTAAGTCTTTCTCTTCCAATCCCAGCCTTGGCCTTTACAGTCATTTCTGAGCCTCTGCTGTAGCTGTTAGTTCAAGAGCAATAATGTCCTCTGATGAGAGGTGCATAAAATCTTGAATGTTCTTTGAGGATCTCCAAAATCTCAGACTGTGTATATGTGTTGATTTAAAGAAGTTAATTTATGAATAGTCAAGCCCTAACTGTAGGCAGTATGAGTGGGCCTAACTAGAAGTGTATAAGTTCGTGTGTATGAATTCGTAGTAAAAGGGCTCATCACTAATAACTTCATAGAAGTTTGAATTTTGCTCTTTAAAAATAAGGTTGTAAGCAGTTATGCTTGTAATATTTTATGCTTGTAATATTTTTAATTTGTCAAGTTCTTTGAGTAAGGGTAGGACCTCAAATGTAACTTTAGTGATTACAAAAAGGGATTTTCAGAATCTGTGTTTTCTCTTGAGCTTTGAAAAGTGGATAAGTCAAAGATGTCAATTAGAGATGACAGTGAATTAGGGAATTACTAGAATATTCCTGCTGTTTTATGTACTGACATGTTACTTTTTTGGTATCGAATTTCTTTTAGATTTGGAAAAATGGAAAACCTTCACAACTTGAGTCTCGTGACACCAGGGTGTGAGATCTCTTCTGAACTGGGAGTGGAGCTGAGGAGAAATGCTACAGCATCTGTTGCTGCTGAAGGAAAGGACAGAATGAACCTGTATAGAACACTGCAGAAGACAGACAGAAAATGGAAGACAAAACGTAGTGAATATATGTAGTATGGCCTGTGCCTTAGATAGAAATGGAAAGTCCAGTTCATGTGGGATACTGGTCATTTCTGCTGCAAATAGGCCTATACACAAAAAGAGGAGGACGGTACCCTTGTCTAGGCTCCAAGAGCCATAAACCCTTCCTAAATTGAAATGACTCTCCTAGTTGAAGCAGCAGACAGCTGTTTCCCTATCTTCTGTTTCTTTTATGCTTCCTTAACTTTCCTGTGCTGAACTTGTGTTGATCCTTTTTTTTTTCTGTCAAGTTGCCTATATATGTTGCACAAGCTTTGTGTTTGTGTGCTCCTGTTTGGTAGGACTATCAGCACTTTAAGAAGAATGACACCTTAAGGGGCTACGTGCACAGTAAAATGGAGTTCTGGCAGCTCCCATCAATAATATTGTTTCCTAATGTAAAGATATATACTCTGTGGCATTACTATGATTTCTCCAGGTGCTTTCAAGTTTTATCCACCCTTCACTTTTTTAATGTCATAATTTTTTTTTCATATTCAGAAAGATTTCTCTGATTCCAGAGGATTCCTTATAGGTGATTATTTCAGATAATTGATTTCAAAAAATACTACTTCAGAACTGCTTTAGACGTTTACTGACGTTTCAGAATCTCAGCTATGTGTGTAGTCTTGTCATGGCATTTACTTTTATAGGAGAGTCACCTGTTCAGTGAACTGCTAGGTCTCAGTATCAACTTGCTTGTTCCGTGACTTGTTAGGATTCATTATGGTTTTACCAGGAAGGTGGGTTTGTCTACCCTGTCAGTACATGATCAAGAGCTGATTGTTTAATTTAGAGGAGTTTACCTTCAACTCTTTGGAATCTTGGCAAGAAAGTGGTGTCTTTGGGGGACAATCCCAAGCCGTAGGTTGCCACTCGTTGTCAGAAAGGTTTAAAATTCTTTCCTGTGTTGTCTATTTGGAAAAGAGCATGTATTGCTCACCTCAATCTTTCATTCATTTGTACATGTCCTCTCCCTGCTTCCTTTAGGATTTTTGTTTATTCACATTTGGGTTAATTTTGGATTAGTTTTTTATAAGGTAGCAGTTCCAACAAGGAAGAAATTTGTCTGTAAAGTTAACAGCAGCATGAGAAATGAAGCTTAATACAATAGTGTAACTAATGGGATAATTTGGAAATGATAGCGTGGTCAGGAAAAACTGCCTGACTTTTAATTTGATATGAAATGTTTGTAAGCAGCTTCTCTGCGTATGTGCAGAAAGAAAGCAAACTTCTTTTTCAGAACTTGTGTTTGAGGTTTATGTCATGAGATATCCCTTTCTAGAGTTTCCCTAGAAACTCCCTTTCAGGAGTTTTAAAGGATATGTGACATTGATTTAGTATGTACTAGGAATTTCAATTCATGATGGTAGTTCCTTGCTCTGAGTTAGGAAAAAATATGTGGAACACCATGACTGAAATCATAAGTTGAAGCTACTGCTTACTATAGAGCAATATTTATCTGCAAACCAAATGTGCTTTATTGCTTTTTTGTGGTCAAGGAACCCTTCTGAAAGATTATTTTGCTTAACAAATTAGCAGGATTTTTTCAGGAGTTATTTTCAAGGAGCTTAATTTTAAAGGAGCTTAAATCTTAAAACACACATATGAACGCTATCTTTGCTCTCAATTTATGCAAATACTGTCCCTTGATTGCTCGGCAATGCAGAGGCAGACGTTTTGTTTCTATGGACAATTCCTTTGGGGACAGAAGTGAAAAGAGTTCTGAGAGAAAAGGTCTTTGATATTCTTGCTTTCTGGAAGATATATATACTTAGTTTTAAGTATAGTTGTCGGTGTTTTAGTAACTTTAAGTTTACAGTCAGACCACTTAAAATTTGCCAACAATTTTGAGAATATTAAAATTGAACAGTCAAAAAAGGAATGGAAGTTACATTTTTTTGCAGAATGTTTTTTCTATTATGTTTCTAGTGAGAGATCATTATTGACTGTCTCTAATAAACCTTGTGTGTTTGACAGTACTTTGAAGTCGCTTTCGTTATTTTTCTTTTCTTTGTGGAGCTTGAATCTTAAATAAAACTTCTTTACTGCATTGTACTGAGCACAGTGAAACCTTGTCTGTTGCTTGAAAGCAATATGATGATGCAAATTGTGATATTTTTCCATTTGTGTCGAGTTTACATTTAGCAAAGGGAAGAGAAGTGCTGAAAATTAGTTGGATGTTACGGAAGTACAAAAACCTGCAGGGAAACTTGAGCGGGTTTGTTATAGCTGTTCTTCATTCTTGTTTTTTTATGAACATATATAGCAAGAAAGCAAAATATTACGGTGTTAACAGTATAAATAATTATCTTTTTTTATTGCTGTCTCTTTTAATGGTGCGTGTTGTACTTTTTTCCCCCCCTTTCCTTCCTTTTGTCGTTTAGGTCTCTGACAAGTGTAATGGACAGCACAGAGAAAGGCCTGTCCTCCGCTGAAAACTTGAAAAGTTTTATTGAGATAATAATTCCGTTACTGATTGAGTGCTGGATTGAAGCATCTCCTACCCAGTCGGCTCCCATCCTTGGAAATCTTTTGGAAGCGGAATCCCAGCAGCTTATGCAGCAAGTGCTTAGTATAATACATTTGTTGTGGAAACTCACCAAGCGGCACGATGAAACGTGCAAAATGGTAAGGGAGAGGTGACCCGCGGCATAACTGTGAGGTCAGTTTTGTTTTGATCAGAATTAGCCATTTGTGGATGGGGATGATGGAAATATTTGTCCTGAACCAGTAGCCTCTAGGCATTCTTGATGTATTGCAGCATGAAAGCTTTTGGGACTGAAAGGGGTTTTAGGGAAGAGGAGCATTATGTATGAATATTTGACTCCTAGCTACCCTGTAGAATATAGCTTTTGAGAAAGTGTGATATGGAAGTGTTATTCCTTGTGTTTGTGAGCTGAAAAGTTGTGCATGTGAAGGAACAACACTCCCAAACCCTAGATCGAAGATGTTGAAAAGGAACACATGTAGTGTGGGATCCCATAACTGCTTTGTAGAACCTGAATTATTGCATTGTGGTTAGTATTAGAAGTCATTGAATCAAAACCTCAATAAGAATTTTGAAAAGTTTTCTTTAAATTTCTCAGTAGATTACTTTCTTCTCTTTTTGACAACTCTTCCTGGTCTTCTAGAGGCTTGCAAATTGGTAGAAGTAGTGTCAGCTTTGCAGTTTGAGAGTTGATTGTGGTTGGAAAAATATCTTGTCAGCTCTTCTTTCCTGTATATGTATAGGATTATAGATTACTTGGGTGAATATTGCCCCTGTACTTGAATGCTAAACCAAGGAATACATCTAACTTGGTAAAATCAATAGTATTCACGAGATCTACATATAGAATAGTAATCCTCACAAAAGGTTTCTGCAGGGTTCTGTCTGCAGCTGTGTTGTTCCTGTGTGTTGGTCCCGTGAAAGGGATGCTCCTGAGTCAGATGTGAGCCCCTGTTGTGCAGTGTTTTGTGTGTGTGCTGATCAGGATTCATGGTATACGGCCCTGGAGTACTTATGTAATAGACAGTGTGACCCTTATTGATTGAAATGTTGGACACCATGTGTGTATGTATACATATGTGTGGGCATACATATATATTCACACGTGTATCACCCTGTACTGGGCTCCATATCAAACTCTTCATCATACTGAGGCCTTAAAAATCAAAGTGCTTTTGAACCATTGTCACACTATTGCACATTTTATTATGGTGAGCCCTTTTCGAGAGGAGGCTTTGTCAAGTCAACTGTAGTGATCTGATAACCCAGTTCAGGTGTGCATATAACTGAAAATAACTCCTAAAACTGTTAATTTGAGTTGGTTTTAATCTAACGTTGTAGTAAAGATAATAATTTTCAAATGTTCAGGCCACATTTAGCCTGCTTAACATAGTGACAATTTCTGCAATTTTATTTTTGTGGTAGTTTCTGCTCCTTCAAGAATCTGTTATCAAATCAAAATGTTAAGCTGCTTTTTATTTTCCAGCACTCAATACATTACACCTTTCCTTTGGAACGATATTTTTATAGTAGGTATTGGGATGTAATGGTGATGGGTAATTAAAGAAAAAAAATGTAGGTACAGAAAGGTGAAATTCAGTTTTTCATGATTATGTATTTAACTTACTTCTGTGTTTTCTGTTCATCATTTACTTCCCTTAATAGGAACTATGGCTTCGAATGAATTATCTTGTTGATTTCAAGCACCACTTCATGCGTCACTTTCCTTATTCCTTACAAGAAACAGTCAAGCACAAAAAGAAAGATTCATGCAAAGGGTAAGGCTAAATTCAGTATCATTTTAGGTCTTTTAATTTTACAAAATAAATGAGATAGTACGCATGAATCACATGCCTTATCCAGTTAAGTCTTTAATGTTAAAGGGAACTCTTGTTCTTAATTGTGTGTTCTTTTAAAGTCTGTAGGAAAGCTTTTTAACATGGTGATAGTTTTTGGATTGAGAAGCTTTGATTACACTTTTAAAAATATCATATAGGAAGTTCTCTGCGTGTTCTCCAGTAGAAAGCAAAGTGCTCTCCAAGAGAAATGGAAGTGTTCCATTGAACACTTGATCTGGGCTGTTGTGTGTTAGCTTATGTTTTGCCTATCCCTTATTGGTGGTTTGTGATAGTCTGGTGTGGTGGTTCTCATATTTCTGGATACTTTCTTTAGCTTAATGCTGCACTACATCAAAACATGATTAAAGCCTGTTCCTTTATCTGTTCTTCCACAGTCATATTAGAGGGCTAGACACACAAAGCCAGGAGGGGAGATGAGTCATGCTGTGTCTCTTCTTCATAGCCAGGCAGTGCTAGAACAGAGAGCCAAACCCTTGCATTGCTCTTCACTACTGGGCTGGTGTCAATGTTGTTCTGGTTCCATTGATCATCCGCGCTCTTGGCTCCCAGGCAGGTGCTGGTTTGGAGTCCCCCATGTGGGACAGTAGTGTCGCACGAGGTCTCTTCTGGAGCCTGTGTCTACCCTGTGCTCCTAGTGAAACACTAGCCTCTGTGCTCCAAGTGTGAGTGAGTGAGTGAGTGTCTGCCTTCGTTTCAGGTGCCTACAAACTGAGCTGGTAATAGTGGAGCCTCTTAGTGGAGCTAAGGGCCCTCCACGGTGCCCCTAGGTTTGTCATTGAAATCCTGCTTGATAATTGGAGCTGCACTTTCTCTGCCTGGATAGGGCTGTAGTTCAGAGGTATAGCAGAACTCTTAGCTGAAAGGGAAGCACTTATATAAGTTATATTCATTAAGTTTGTAGCACCAAAGAATCCTGCGTTTTCAGGCTTTTACCTGAACTCCTTTTCTGGACACTGAAAACCTCAAAATGAAGCTCGGCAATTTAACTGTGTTTCTTAACAGTTACCACCCTGCCTGTAATTTGTATTGAACCTTCTCTACTCTGTTTCTACTCACTGTTCATTCTTGAAGTAATAATGTGCAAGGTAATTTTTATTACTTCTGGAAGTTTAACTTCATGCCATGAATATAAGAACAGTTTTCTCTTCTTACCAGTCCATAATATCACACAAATGGATTTCTCAGTTTGTGCTCCTTCCTGTTGTCAGGTAACAGCATTTGTGAAAGAAGAGAAAAAGAGGATACTGCAACGAAGCAGTCGTTTCTGCAGAGTACATAGTTGGAATAATTTCCTGGAGTTGTTTTTCCTGCTTCAGTCAGGAAAGACTAGAAGTGCTAATAGACCAGTGTAGGAATGTCAAACAGGAATAACCAGCTAGAGAGATGCAATTTAGAGCAGCTTCTGTTATTGTTCCCACTATAAACATGAGAACTTCTCACATCTTGAGGAATAAACTGGATGCTTGCCAAGTGCAGGAAGTCTTGGTCAGAATCTAAGCATCTTTGTGGTAGAACAAGATACTCTTGGGGTGGTTTATGGAGAATAGTCTGCTGCTACTCTCTATCTACTATCATAAATAGCTTGCTTAAAACTGTAAACTTAATAGCAAAAGTACTGCCACAAATACTAGTATTAGCTATGAAAGTCTTTGACTGGGTTAAATATTAAGCAATTTTGGAAAAAGAAAGAGGAGGAAGTACAGGTTCAAAAAACTAAATCAGCTTCAGAATGCAGTGCTTTGTTTTGGAAACAGCAAAAGATGTTATGTTTATTGAATGAAATTCTAATTTCTTGATTTAAAATGGTGTGTGTATATACGTTATAGAAGTATTTTTAAGGGCTAAATTACCTAAAAGCAAACATATTAGTATTCCAAATATGACTTTAGCATTTTATGTGTAAAATGAGTCTGTATTTTAATCCCTTTAATCTTAGTTAAGCCCAAACCACAATATCTGGCAGTGTATGCAGGTTTGCTGATGACTTTGCAGAGATCTGATTTCCATTAATGAAACCGTATTCTTTTCCCTTTGTTGTGCCCCAAATCTTTTAAATTAAGAAGTGCTATGTAATTTCTACCAAAGTAGCAAGCTATTAGATGTGTAAAGTATCTTTTACATTTTCCTCTTTATTTTCCTTAGGAACAAGTATTGTATGTCATCCTCCAACAACGTAGACCATCTTTTACTGAATTTAACCCTGTGTGACATCATGGTTTCACTGGCAAGTGCTTCAACCCTGCAGACGGATTCTGGATGGTTAGATATGATAAGGAAATTTGTGACGGATACTCTTCAGGATGGCAGCAGGTTGAATAGCAAGCAGGTGAACAGATTGCTTGATGTCACTTGGAGACTAATGCAAATACAGCAAAACAAAGGTAAGATGTGAAGAGTTTCTAAAAAGCCAAAGGAATCTCTTAAATTCAAACTGTTGATATGCAAAGTAGCACTGTATTTCTGTACCTGTTTTTCTTAGTTTTTAAGCAGCTGTCATGTATAAGAAGGCAATGAGTTTAATGGGGGGGAAAAAAACCCAACATGCAACTCTTTGTCTTACTATTGTGTTCTAACATTCCACTCCCTTGCTTAACATCATTAGTGTAATGCTTATGTAATGCATTACATCAGTCATGTCTAATGATATTTCTTTGACTTGAAATGTCTAGATAGTGCTGATGAAAGCTGCCAGAGAAAAAGAATCCTTTTCCAAGGGAAAACACATTTCCAGTTATGACTTGTAGGACCTGTAGGTCTTCTAGGTTCATTGGACTAGATGATCCCTCCCAACCTCAACCATTCTGTGATTCTGTTGGTTTTATTTTTGTATAGTTTTCAAGGAGTGCTTGGTTGTTCTGCAGGTAACACCTTGCTTGGCATGCTTTCAGTTGCTTTTTCAGGTAATTAATGTAGGTCATCCTATAGAAAAGACTTTTCAAGGAGGTCTAAAGGTGGCTGGGATCTGTTGTGTTTGTCAGTCTAGCGGAAGTGAATCCCACAGCTGAGTAGCAAGGTACAGTCTGCAGAAAATGCTCTGCCCTTGGCAGCAGATTTCATTGTACTGTGAGATGAAAAGATGCCAAAATATATTTGAAGGATCATTTGACAGTTAGTATGGTATCTCCTTCCAAGTTCCTTTTAATTGGGAATCCATCTGTTCCCATCGCCCTGGCAACAAGATATTAACTAATCATTCCTACCTAAGTTCCAAATTTAGCTCCTTTTGAAGGAAAATAATAGACAAATTTCTTACTCTGAACTGGCTCGTCACCTGAGATAAAGCGTAACAGTGTTCAGAAAAGAACTTTCCAAAAAATTTTAGACTTAAATCAGTCTCTTTACACTTTTTTCCTGATAATGAAACAAGGATTTTGGTTTTGCTAGATGGAGAATATCTAGTTGTTCCTAAGCAAAGTGGCCATTTTACTGCTATAACTTTCCCCAGGAATGCAGAAAGGGAATCAAATGAGCTGAAAAAGCTTCAGTAGATTTGCAGTTTACTGGAACCACTTCCTTAAAGTGGTTAAGGCTGGTGTGTAGGTAGGACCACAGGGCTGATAGAGAACCAAAGACACTATAACAATGAGGTTTGGGAGTGTATAGATGAATTATTATTGTTATCATCATCTATAATAGTAATGTGATCTATGGGAGTTAATATACTTACTGCTTTAGGAAGGAAGGAAGTAGAAGATGTCCACCTACGATTCACTTAGGAAAAATAAAACTTGCAGATCTTGCAAAGACTTGAAAAGCTATTTTGCTAGTCTGTGCACTACATTGTTTTCAGAAAGATTAGACATTGTCTCTTGAATTTGTATGGCTTTTTCACGAGCTGTGTAAAAATGTGTTGTTTTGATGATTTAAAAATGTTATCTAGTAGTTGTGTTGAATTGTTTTTTAAATTGTTTTTGTTCTTCCCTGTGGAGATAGCCACAGAAACGTGCAGATATAGATTATAATCCCATCTTCGTGTGTGTGCACGTGTGCATAGGAATATTGTCTGAAGATAAGCACTCCTTTTTTATGTGTGTGCATTTTCTTTCTAGTGGCAACAGAACCTTTGATAAAAGCAGTATTTACCCTATACCAGCAAAGGAATCTTGCCTTTCCTGTTCGTACATTGCTTTTGAAATTTTTTAGCAGAGTTTACCAAAAAGAAGATTTGAGGACTCAAAGAATCAGGTAAAAACCTGTGTGCTGTACTTTTTCATGTCAACATTACATATTTTTTCCAAGCTTAGAATGCTGCATGTCTGCATAGATATTCTGAAATTTTGTTATAGAAACTAAGATGTTAGTCACGTCAGTGAACTTTGAGGGTTCTGAAATATAGGAGTTTTGTGAGGTATTTGAGATTGTGAGATATACTTAGATATCTTTCTTATAAAAGCTAGTTAGCTATCTAAGTTTTAATGACTTACAGATTTAAATTGAAGTATCTGGCTGCAAGCTTTTGATAAAATTGTACAATTGGCCTTCCCAGCCATCTCTGTATCTTTCCTCCAACCAAAAATCGTGGTCTTGGGAATTTGTGTCTTTGGGGGTTCTCTTACCACACAGCTATCTTTTCATGCTTAGTTTCTTTAAGAAGAGAATTTTGCTTGTATTTGCTTCCCTTGTTTTCGATATGTGGCTCTAAAGAGAATAGGTTTAAGGAGATATGCTCTTGTCCTCTTGGGTTGCCAGTCTCATGCATCTTTAAGATCCTTGGCTTGCTTTAGATAAGAGAACATCATTCTCTGTATTGCTGTGCTATCTATACTTTTTTCATCATAAGATCTATCAAAACTGTTTCCAAGTCTTAAATTTTCCAAAGGATGCTTTTCAGCCAAGTCATCTGGTGCCAACTATGTAAAATCCTTAAATATAGATCAGTCTTCATCAACTCTACCTCCCTTCAGAACTGAAAAAGAAGAGTCTTCAGATACGGAAGCAAAACATATTAGTGCTGTAAAGAAATTTGACTTGCATGCTGTCAAATCAGTTCAGAAGAGGAGGATTGGGTAAATTTTATTGCAGAGGCTTGAGAAAACTGGCATGTGAGAATGTAAGTAATAAGAGATTGCAATAGGTTTGAAATTCGCTAGTGGAACATAAATGTTTCCTTCATTCATGAACACACTCACATGTGCAGGTCCTTCAAACACTAGAGCAGAATCCATGCCTGGACCCTGGAGACCTTTTATCCAGGCTCCAGCTCTGATCATGGAGCTTTCCAGATGCTGATCTTCTGCTTGCCTGAAGCCTGTTCTGCCCGAGTACCTTGATAGAAACTTCTGTGCCACGCTGTTGAGAATCAGTAACTGAGTGGACTAATGTAGAAATAAAACAGGAGAATCGGATTATCTGAAGGAATGGGATCATAGAGAAATGAAGGGATGTAGCTGTACAAAACAAAAAAGAAATATGTACTTAGCAACTAACAGGGTTTTTTATCTGTCATCTTTAGCCAGTCTGCTGCAAACAGTTGTCCTTCTCAGATTATTCTTTTTTCTGTCTCTATGCTGCCTGTGTCATAAGGCTTTGGGGGGAAAAAAAAGGAGTTTAATTTTTACAATAACAGTCTTCAGCAGTAGCTATATGACAGTATTGCTGTCTTTGAAGAAGGCCATGCTATACCTCGTTCAGATTATTTGTAGTTAGCTATGCCCAAGAAAACCCAAACCGTAAGAGCTGCAGGAAGAGCTGGAACATCCGTTTCCTCCCACTTGTGTTTAAATTGACTGAGACCTAACAGACATAGGTTCCTGATGCTTTGGGTAAAGCCAATAGGGAAGAATAGGAAGACAAATAAGATCTTAAAAGGGCTGTTGTGACAACTGTTTAAAGTGTAAGTGAACAAACTGACTTACTCTACTTCTAGCTGTAAAGTAGAAAGAAGTTTCTCATAATCAAACAGCATGGGGCTTTGGGATAGCTTTCTGTTAGAACCAAAGCAGAAGATGTGGAGCAGAGCTGATAAACCCATTTTATAGAAGAGAAGATATGGGGGACTTGAGTTTGATGAGCCTTGTCTCGGTCCCTGGAGAGGTCGTGGAGCCCCGTTGGAATCCATTTCCAAACACCCAAGGGACAAGGAGGTCAGGAACGAGGTAGCATGAATATAAAACAAACCCTGCTTTAGCAGTGTGATTGCCTTCAGTGCTGAATGACTGGCTGGGTGGGCAAGAGGAGAGAGCTGTGGGTGGGCAAGAGGAGAAAGCTGTGCCAAGTGCATTGGGTCAGATAGGGTTTTCTGCTGCTCCTTTCCACAGAACTCTCCCTGTGAACCTGAGGAGTTTGGAGCTATCTAGAGGGGCTGGAAACTGTGGTGAGAGTTGACTAGGATCAAATGGTAGGGTCAGGTGATCACTGACTTGGCATCTGTTTGGCATCCAGTACCTGGTGTGTGCAGGACTCCTGCTGAGGCCAGAGCTGTGCAGTGTCTTTGTCAGTGGCCCGAGTCCTGAGAAAGCTGCACTCAGCAAATGTGCAAGTCATCAGTTAATTGCCAAGGCAGAGGGAGCGAGTGATGCGCTGGTGCAGAGCCTCTGCTCAGAGACACCTGTCGAAGCTTGAGGATGGTCAAGAGAAACTCCGGGATGTTTAAGTAAATCCATTCTGAAGTCCTGCATATTGGGCAGAAAAGCCTGTGCATCTGCTGTTGCTAAGCTAAAATGCAGTGCTGAAAACAGAGCTGGGGGTTGCAATAGATGCCAACCTGTCAGTGCCTTGGCATCGCGAAGAGGTCAGACCACACAGCAGAGATCTGCTGAGTGTGGTTTTGGTTTTGTGGGTGTTTTATTACAGTGTTTTTATTAGTATTGTTATTTATTAATAGCACCATAGGAGAGCAGTGCTTGCAGTAATGCGCCTGAGTATCGTAGAAAACTGATGGCGAAGTTGTACTTCTAAACTTGGAGAGAGTTAGTGGAAGACACACCTGAAATTCTAAAATAATTCAGCACTTCCTTCTTATAAACATATCAAAAGCAAAAATGGAAAGCAATATTCTCTAATCACTCTGGTTCATTCCTCCATCGGGAGAAAATAGTGAGGATTTATTTTGTACATTCTGTTTCTGATTTTCAATATACTTGTACTACTTTTAAATATTTTACAAACACTTTTTCCAGTCATGGTTTTGTTTCTTAAGCAGAATGAATTTTGAGAGTAGATGATGTGATTTTAGTTTGTCCCTGTTAAATCACTATAGCCAGTAGACTGTTACCTATTTAAAAAAAATCAACCTGTCAGCAAAGGTAGAATTGAATTTGAAAATCTCAACTATAGAGAGTTGTAGCTTGATTGAGGAATTCAGAGTGCAGTAAAATTCGAAATTCTTAGTTTTGTGCATAGTTCGTTATGGAATGGAAAAGCTGTTTTGCCAGCATATGATCAGTTCACACAAACACTTGCTGGAAAGAGTTGAAATTCTGAAATGTGGGGCAAAAGTGGCTCACAAACAAGTGGGTGTTTTGTTTTTGTTTTGCTTTGTGTTATTTATGCGCAGCCTTTATTAGTGCACCAGCATGTTCAGACTTTGGTGAAATACTCTAAGCGAATCATACATGGCTGTACAGCGGTGCATGGCATCGTAATTCCACCTAACCCGATCTCTCCTTAGAGTCGAGGCAAGGCAGGACGGGCCGTTTTTCCCTGCCTGTTTTCCCTAACCGCCGTTGCCCCTCTCCTCAGGAGCCGGAGCAAGGTGCTGTCCCGCTGGCTGGCGGGTTTGCCCCAGCAACTCGCCCTGCTGGGCACCAAGAACCCCGAGCTGTCCAACCAGCTCATCGATATCATTCATTCTGCTGCCTCCCGAGCGAACAAGGAGCTGCTGCAGAACCTGCAGGCCACCGCTGACCGCATATACGGTAAGGTGCCTTCCTACAACACAAGGAATGTTGTCCATTACGGGAGCAGGAAGATGCAGTATGTGGAAAATACCCACGTTTTCGAAGTATGCTTTAATTTGCATGCTTTTGCTCTTCTGCTGCTGCCTTCCCTGAAGTTGAAGGGTTGACCAAAGGTGCAGAGTTAAGTTCTTTTGCATCTGAGACACTCTTTTTCTTTTTGTCATTAATTAATAATGCAAGAACCTAATCTTTCACGTTGTGGACTTCTTGCTGTTCTGGTGAATACAGCAGTACTGTGCCCATGTGCTGCTGAGCACGTGTCTGCTTCTTTTTGCAAGTGATGAGTGGAATGGATTCTCTTGCTTATATGAAATAAAATGTATTGATCTGTCGAGATGACTGTACTGCTGCAAGGTTATTTTTATTACTCCTGTGTTGACAATATTAAATTGCCCATTTATGGATTTTGCTGCTGGAAGTATACTTTTCTCCAGGAGTATTTTGGTCTCTTTATTTCCCACTAGTCTTTCTCACTACTTTTGCTACCCTTGCTTGCTTTGCTCTTCTGTGGGTTTTTTCTGCTCCATAGAGCTACTCATAGTCCATATATGTTGGGCTTCTGACTTGAAAAGGAGGTTGGCCTCCCTAGAGCAGTGAATGTTGGTGCCGTTGGTGACAAGGTTGGTGGTTTTGGTTGCTGCAGATCCCCTAGATGGCACCCTGGTCCTGCTGCCGGCCGAGACGCAGCGGCGCCTGGTGCAGCTCCTCTACTTCTTGCCGGGGCTGCCGGCCGGGCTGCTCGCCCGCCTCAGCCGCTGCTGCATCATGGGCAGGATGTCCGCCGAGCTCGCTGCCACCCTCATCGGGATCCTGCACACGAGGTAAGGGCCCGAGCTCCCGCTTGCCTTCCCTGGGCTCTCGAGCATGTTCGTGGCTTTGTGCTCCTTCGAGAAAAGCAGCGTGTGAGAGGAGGCTCCGCGGGGAAAGTTAGTGTTCCTGGCCAGTTCCTCTGCTTGTCCTCTCCTTTGGCCATAGCCTTATCCTGATGCATGTTCTCCACTGCTTGATGGCAAAATTGTATTTGTTACCTTACAGCTCTTCAGTGTTTGAGCACGCCTCTACCCAGAGTGCCATGGCTGGTGGTAGGTGTTCTGCCACAGATGGCAGGTTTTCCCCAAAAAACCTTTCCATGACATTTCTTATAGTGAAAGACAGCCAGCGAGTGTGTATTCCTGTATTCCATCTCATGGAGAAACTTTAAACCTAGCTCCTGCTGTAACTGCTGTGCTTACAACCTAATTGTACCTGATAGGCAGGTGTAGCAACACGGTTGTAGTTAGCAACGAGGAAATGAAAAATTTCTGTTTTCCTCTGGCTTGAAAGAATTTAAGTTTTGGCAGTGAAGTCGGGAAGTGAAACTGTTGCTCCACTGAATGGAGTTGAAGGCTTTCTGGGATTTCAGCATAGTGTTTTGCTCTTCCTTAAAAAAACGCTTTTTTTCCTATTGTTTGATACTGTTGGAGCTGAATAAGTAAGAATTGGGAATTAAGCTTTGTTGACTTATGCTTAAAGAAATATTTTTTTCTTGGTGCTTTTTGTAACTGAAGCTTTTAAAGTAACAAACATAACACAACATAATATGCTGTTCAATGCAAATCAGCTTGTATTAGCTGTGTAATGTTTCAATGTTAATGAGTAAAGTGACTAACGGTACGATAAAATTTATATTCTGCTATATATTGTGCATTACAACTATAAAAATAAAATTCTATGTAGATTTGGGAAGGTAGAACTCAAATTCTGTAGCAAAGTTGTTTGCCATGTATTGGAAATTTAGGGACAGGCTGAAGCCAAATTGGAGACAGCTTAATCTGTAATAGGCATTGTGTGATGCTTGTGTTGTTATACAGTGTTACCTGACTTTTGGGGGGGGGTGGCAAAGAGCGGGTGAGTGGGGACATGTTTCACACTAATGAACTGCTTTCTTAAAAATTATCAGAGAGCTCTAGTGTTGGGAACACTTGATCCTTTAGAAAGAAGATACAACAAGTCCTTGGAATATTCATATCCAAAATTAGTGTACTCGCTGGCAGTGGAAAAGAAGGGATTTTTTTTTTTTTTTATCAGTTGGTGGGGTGTGGTAGTCAGTGGTGCGGAGTCCAGCTGGAGGCCTGTACTTAGTG
>JAVCKT010016394.1:0-13046 GCA_032273925.1 Rhynchotus rufescens
AATAAAATAAAATAAAATAAAATAAAATAAAATAAAATAAAATAAAATAAAATAAAATAAAATAAAATAAATAAAAAAATAAAAAAATAAAATAGAATAAAATAAAATAAAGAGATTTTCTTTTGCCCTCCCGTCCATCTTCAGGCTCAAGGAATTACTGTAGCACTTGCAGCGCCACCACAAATTTATAGGGCAGACTTGCTCCATAAAATAATCCAGAATAAGTTCATCTTTGAATGTGTTTCAGACCACAAGAATTTTGAAGTCTTACCATGCTGGTGGCCAAGGCGGCTATCGAGGTTTTTTTAAATGCTTGTTCAAAATTAAAGGCATTTTTACGCCAATTTAAATAACGAGTTGAAGATAAAATTCCAGCCAAAATAGGCTCCCTGTCTGTGCTCCCCAAAATAGGCTGGTTATTCTAACTGAAAAGACTACACATTAAACAAGATAGACTTGTGCAGAGAATACATTTTTCCCTGTCCCAGACTAAACATTTAAATACAAGGAGGTTGTTTCTATATAAATTCCTGTTAAAGATCAATGTTAAGTGAAAAGATAATCTTATAGTACTTTTGAGGGTAAAAGGCAATCAGATATTAACTACTGTAAGAATGCATTGAAACTGATGTTGTTTTCTTAAAAATATTTTAGTAAAATATTGCTTTTTAGAGGCAGTTTTCTGGGGATATCTACATTGCAAACTTTTATCAAGAGTTGCACTTCAGGAAAAATGTATTAGAAACATATGTTCAGTAGAGCTGAGTTTATTTAGTCTCTTTTTCTGATTTAAATTCAGGTTATAGCATTTGGGAAAACACAGAGCAGTGGAACAACTCAGAGGAAAGCTGTAGACATCCAGGAAGATGAAGAATTTGGAGCTTCCCGTAAGAAAAACACCATTGTGAAAAGAGTTTAAATGACAATTTTTATAGTTCTGGTTGTTTCCTTAGCCTCCTCTTCCTCGTGGTCTGCGTGATGCCCGTAGCTTGTCTTTGAAATTCCACCCAGGAAGCCGCAAGGCTTTGGAGCTGTGCTCTGAGCTCCCGTGGTGGACGTGGTGGACACCAGGCGGGTGAGCGTGGTGGTGGCAAGCCCCGAGGCACAGGGTGCACCCTGCGCCCGTGCACGGGACGGGCCCGGGGCATCCCCGACGGGCTGTGGTGAGAAGGTGGCCAGAGGATGTGCGGCAGGTAGCCAGAGCAGGCAGGACCACCACCCAGGGTGGTCCCACTTCAGGTAGCTGCAATGAGTAGCCTGTCACCGGCCAACTGAATTTTGGCCCATTCTGGCAAATTGGAAGCAGTTGTGGCCCTAAAGGTCACAGCGTCTAGAAGCAGATGCAAATTACCATCTACTCAGCCCGATTTCTTCTCTTCCAGGTTAAGGTTGTGGCAACGGTACCTGCTTGAGAAAAGTCTTTCCCTGAGCAGAAGCTGTTGGGGCGTCAGGGAAGAGAGCGACTGCGCGTGGTGGATTTGCTGTGCAGGCAGGTGCAGTGGAAGGGAATAAAAAATACATCATTTGCAGTGGGTTTCACTTGCTTCTTAAATGAAAGCAAAGGAAGGGGCTGAGGAGTGGGCCACAGTCCTCTCAATACGCCTCCAGAAATCAGTGAGGTGACGACGCAACGGACGCCTGAAGAACCTAAACCGGCTGGGATTCGATTTTCGCCCTTTTCTAGCCAGAGATGCAGAAATTATTCATGTCCCTTACCTCAGATGACCTCTCCAGGAGGCTTGATCATTTGCATTTTGATGCACTGGCAGTTTTGCAGCTGAAGAGACGTGGAATTTGTTATCACTCCCAACAACTGTGTTGCTAGGGGCAACGCTATTAAAACTGCGTCCTCGCATCCGTTTGTGCATACAGCAGAGGGCGGTGTTTCTATGTCAAAAATAATGCATATTTATAACCAAATTATAAAATCTCTCTTGAACCTGGGGCAAAAATTGGGGTCTGTGGCTGTCGTTTCACCAGCAGCCACGGCAGCAGCATCAATCACATGCATTTCCCAGGCTATCTGTCAATTCTCTTGCATCTGACTCCGTGTTACTGGGAAAAAGCCTGTAGTTTATTTTAACATGTTCTAGACCATCCCTGTGCCCAAGAACGTGTGGTTTCATAAATACTCCTTTTGATGCATTGCTGCTGTCCTCCAAGACAGCACAGCCTTCAGTGCTCCCATTGCTGGGGAGACTGCAGGTGCTCTTCTGAAATGTGCGCAAGGAAAACCAGGCAATTATTTTTATCTAATGGTTGCTTAGATGAAAAAATCAAAGTTGAGTCAAATTGTCGGTCATTTCCTTAGCCGCACTCTTTCAGTGAAAGGAGGTCGTCCAGCTTCAGCCCAGCATTAGACTCCGTCCAGAAAAGAAGTTATTTAAGTTCTTGTGAGTAGCGGATCCCATTTTAAAGTGAGAACGAGCAAGTAGTGCTGTGTAGTGGGGGGCGGACTTGGGGTGAATCTCTGGGGAGACCTGCAAGACACTTGGCTGCTTCTTCCAACCTCTCCAGCTGCGAAATGAGGGTGATTTTGTAGGGTATTTCTGAACCTCACGGAGTAAAGTCCTTCTCCTGTGCTCACGAGCTGGGCAGGATTTCTGCTCTGGTTTCCGCAGTCCAGTCCCAAATCCTTGCTAGAAGGAGATGCCCAGTGGCCATCCCTGGGTCATGGCTGGTCCCTTAGGGATTGATGTCCCCGAGGGCTGGGTGGGCTCAGGCTGCACGGGGCAGCTCACCAGGGCTTGGCTTTCTCCATCAGCGGTTGACAGGAACTCAGGAAGGAAGAGGCAAATCAGACGATTAAATTTTAGGTTTCTGAATTGAAGAGGAATCTCTCTGACAAATCAGACAAGAAAATGACACGTTGCAAGGAACAGTGAATCTGCTCCTGGGCTGAGGGGTTCCATGCTTCACACTTGCATTTTTTGAGCTCTTTGCCAGAGGAAAAGATCATCCAACCTCTTAGTGAGGGAAAAGGCATCTGCAAGGTGCCTTGCAGAAGGAAGCCCCATGTAGATCACCTGAGAACAGGACCCGAGCACAAAGTTGTGGGCTTGTGGGTGCATGCGGTAACCTCCAGTTAGCTGTAACCTCCAAAGCCCTGTGAGCTATTTTTTGTCGAGCAAACATCTAGAATAACTTCATTATGTTAAATAGGAGCCCATATGTTTATATGGTGTTTTTGTTTTAAATAAATATCTTGAATTAAAGGGTAGAAGGTTGTGGGGCAATAAAAAGGGTGCTAGGGAAACAAAACAGTCCTAGAATAAGGAGGAAAGTAAAAAATAAGGGATAAAGGAAAATAAAACAAGCAGCTGAAGCACTGAATAGACTATAAAAGAGCAACAAAATCTAATCCCAGGTCAAATTCAGGAGTCAAGTATCAAATGACTTTTACTGCCTCAAAGGTGTTTACTGACATCAAAGGTGTTTGTGCTTCCTGCAGAGCTCTGAGGCTCCCTTAGCAGCATAAAGAAATAAATAAATACATAAATAAATTACTGAGTGTGTTCTTTATGCTCTTAATGACAAACTTGGGATGAGCCTTGGAGGTCGGGGCTGAGATGTTGGTGTTGGGGAGCCAGGACAGAACTTGCCCAGGGCTTGGCTGGGAATGTTCATGCAGTTTTCCCAGGTACTGACTGATCACAGTCTATCACTGGTTTATCGGTTGCTCCCCTTTATTTTCCAAGACTCCTTTTAACAATTGAGGAAGTGATAACTGCCGCTTTGGCTGATTTATTAAAGGTGATGCAGACTTCCCTAATGCCCTAGAGTACTCCAGCATTCTCCATTCCTCAAGGTGTAAAGTCATTTCAGCGGAGTGTCATTATATACAGAAATGACAGACAAACTCATCTGAGAGCCCAGTGTGCGCATTGAGAAAGGATATCACGTGCCATTAGAAAGTCCCAGTGAAAAAAAAAGAACATGAGCTAATTTTGTAGATCATAGGTTGTTTTATAAATCATTTTATTAATGAATGTCATAATTTCTGACTAAATCACAGAAAATTTAAAACAATCACTGGGTGTCATATGTGCTTGAAATTTTGCTTATGGCTTCTTCCTTGTCAACACATGACTAAGAAGGGACACACGACTCGGGCAAACTAGACGAGTCTTTTTGGCAAGACAGTTTCCACCAGATGCAGGAGATCCATGCTTCTTTTAAAATAAACTGAAAATCAATTTGGACACATCCCTTGGGCTTTGCCCCAGTGGGGATATGGAAGTGATTTACTCCACAATCCCATGGCCACGACATGTGTGTCCTTCCCTGCTCACGGTCCACCCTGTCCTCACTAGTCTCCAAATAACCTGTGGAGGCCTGAGGACCCTGTCCAAGCACCTTGCCCAAGCTCTTCGAGGAAGCAGGGATTGGTGGGAGACACAGGTGAAGATTGCAAGTGTTTTCCTGGTGATGGTAGCAGGTGGTGACTATTGCCATCATTGTTCCTGGCCCTTCACCCGCCCCCAAACAAGCTTATAAAAGAAGCCAGAAACAACCCCCTTGCTTTTACAGGCAGCTCTAGCATCTGCAACAGGTTTTATCCATGGCCATGCTGGTGAAGCTTTCTCTGATTCCTCTGTTCATTTTCTACTGAATTTGATGAAGTCGGAAGGATGACGGGATGTGGTGGAATAACAGCTCTGAAGGTTTCCAGGTGCTAATACAGCCAGGGTTACTTTTTAAGAGACCAAAGGTAAGTCTTAAGTCTGCATATTATGATTTTATTTTACTTTTTTTTTTTTTTTTTTTGAGTGTCACTGTTGAGATTTTAGACTCACCTCCTACCAGGGCCAAGCCAAGGGGAAAACCTGTGGCTTCAGCTGGAGTTGCCTTCAGCAAAGCACTAACCTCGCAGCCCAGCAAAGTCCCCTCAGCTTTGCATGGTGCTCGAGGGAAACCTCGCTGCTCGAGGAGCCGCTTTGGCGCCTAGCAGGAGCAGGGACTGCCTTGAGACAGTCCCGAGGGATTTACCTCTCCGAGCGCTGTTCCTTGCTCTGTGAAAGGGGGGCACAGTCTCCCTGCTGCTCGGGCTGCCATCCAGCATCATTAACGAACGGGACTGCTAAGAAAGCCAACTGGCTAAATTGTCAGCTCTTGTTCAGGAGCTGCCCTGATTACAATATCCATTAGTATAAATTGTATTTTTATGGTTAACCCACTGGGTTAGAAATGAAGCTGCGTTAAGCTATTGCACTCTTTGCAGCCACTAAATTGAATTACCTAGTGCATCTGTTTAGCAAACTGTAAAGCCTGAAGAGTTTGGCAATTATTATTTTGTGTATTTTAAATCTTTTCTTTGGGTAATGTGTAGGCACAGCAGAGCTTTGGTTTGCAGCAATATACCCAGCTACATTTAAAGTTTCAGAGTGAGGAAAATATTTTTTTTTAAATTGCCTTTTTAACTTTGCAATGTGCAATGCTGTTGTTTTTTCTTTAATCTGTATGCTCTAATGTTAAAGGACTTGGAACACTTTCTGTTTATACAAAAGATGATCCATTTAAAATGGCTGAAAACTGAATTACAAATTTGTCTATTCACATCAATGCTGACAGCTCACATTGAATAATTTAATGCATTCTTCCACCTGTGAACCAAGAGAATGACTTTAGATTAAAAAAAATCAAACAAACAAAAAAAATCCCTTGTACTTTGAAAAAAACCTTTTTAATTCTCTTTGTGACGCATGGGGAAGGTGTTTCTCATCCCCGGTGTTAGGGGCATGTCCATATGAGCAGCAGAAGCACCTGGGCTGGTGCTGCCTGCATGAGGTGAATCCTCATCCTGATGTGCTAGGTTGAAGTGCTTGAGATGGTATCTGTGGATTTGTGGAGTTGGATCTATGGACATCTCTGTGTTCATACCATGGACATCTCTATGCAATGGCTTGCTGTGTGGTGTAGAAGGATCTACGTTCCACACCTCTGAACCGTCTTAGGGTGCTATGCACCCATGCTGCTGCTGATGCTACGGGAGGAAATAAAAACGGCAGCGTCTGCTGCTGCTTTGACCAGAATTCCCACATGCCAGCAGCTCCTTGAGATATTCACAACCACTAGGCTTGGGCTAAGAACAAGCAAAAATGCTGACAAGTAGAGCCTGCTGATTTTTCCTGACTAGAGCACAGTTCTGCTTTCTTCCCTCCTCCTGAAGAGCTCGCGCTCGGTGCGGAGGGCTGCATCCGTCTCGATTCCTGAGTCATCATTCGTATTGTTGCCTGCACCAGCTGCAGCATTTCAGGCCGTTGATTAGAATCATAGAATCACAGAATGCCCAAGGTTGGAAGGGACCTCAGAGATCATCGAGTCCAACCCCCCTGCTCACGCAGGGTCACCCAGAGCACTTGGCACAGGGCTGTGTCCAAGTGGGTTTTAAACATCTCCAAAGGAGGAGGCTCCACAACCTCCATTGAGTGTGAGAGAACTCCCATGTGGGAGTGAGCACGCCGGTCTGTGTGAGTGTGCACTACACCCATGAGTGAGCACTCCCCCTGTGCATGAGCAGCACCCATGTGAGTGTTCCCCAGATGAGTGAGCATTCCACCCATGAGTGAGCACACCTCCCCGGGGTTAGCACTCCACCCCCATGAGTGAGTACTCACTCCGTGAGTCAACGCTTCCCCTGTGAGTGTGACAACTCCCCCCACTCTGCCCCGTGTGAGTGAGCACTATCCCCATGAGTGAGCACTCCGCAAGTAAGAACTCCCCTGAGTGAGCACTCCACCGGTCAGTGAACACTCAGACCTGCCATGAGTTAGCACACTGCCCCCATCAGTGAGCACTCCCCCTGTGAGTGTGAGAACTCACCCTTGTGAGTGAGCACTCCGCTCTGTGTGAGTCCTACCCATGACTGAACACATACTGTATGACTGAGCACTCCACCTGTGACTGAGCACTCGCCCACCTGTGAGCAAGCATTCCTACCGTGAGTGAGCACTCCAGCACGTGTGAGTGAGCACTCTGTTGGTGTGAGTGAGCACTTCCCCTGTGAGAACTCCCTCCATGAGTGGGCACTCTCCCCCTTGAGAGAGCACTCCTCCATGAATAAGCACTCCACCTGTGAGTGAGCACTCAGCCTCCTCGTGAGTTAGCACTCTGCCTGGTGAGTGAGCACTGCTCGTGTGAGAACAACCCCCAGCAAGCACTCCATCTGTGACCACGACTACCCGTGAGCACTCCCATAGTGAGTGTTCCCTCAAAGGAGTGGAAACTCAGGGGAGGGGACACTCCCCTGAGTGTGCACTCACCGGAGTGTCCACTCCCCTGAGTGTGCACTCCCCTGAGTGTGTACTCCCCAGAGTGTCCACTCCCTGGACTGTGCACTGCCCCGAGCGTGCACTCACCGGAGTGTGCACGCACTCTCTGGAGTGTGATAAGAGCAATGCTAAAAGAGCAATGACCTGCGTGTTCCTGCCAGGAGGTGCTAAAAGGGGCTATGTCTCCCTGCACCACTTCTTGTCCTGTTCTGCCTCCCATGCTGTTCAGCTGCTGAACCAAGTTCCCTGCAGCCCCCACTGGAGATTCCTGCTGGTAGCCCTGCAGAGTAATGCTGACAGGCTGAGTATTAACATTTTTAGTGACGTTTAGTGCTTTTCTTAAGTCATCAGCTCCAGATGTCCTGAGATTGTAGGAGAATCTAAGATTTATATGAACAGTGTCCCAAAATCTGTGTCCTTTTTTTTTTTTTTTTTTTTAAGCTGAAGTTGTGATTTTGGCTTCACCATTTTTGCATGCTCAAGGATAGCAATTTGTGTTACCATGGTTGCTGTTGAGGCACTGGGCCTAATGTTACATCAAAGTTGTAGACAAAAGCCTGTTTCTTCTTGTGTAATGTCTTTTATTTAGTTCTGTTTTGCATCTGTTAAGATGACCTGTAGTTGCAGAGGTGATGCAGGGTGACTCCTTACTAGAGGCTGTTTTACAACAACATGGAAAAAGGTTGGAAAAAGGCCAGCACTTCACTGACATAATCATATCCTTCGGTTTGCAGAAAATTTACATTTGCTGTAGGTAAGACTTTGTATCTACCACTTTCACTGGAGGAGGCTGCTTTTCCTACGCAACAGTTCACAACAAAAAATTCGTGAAAATGTGAATTTGTTCAGCAGTTCAAAGTGCCTTTTCAGTTCCCAGTGCTCACTATGGATTTCCAGTGCATTCCAACTGGCTAGTCCAGAAGTTTTCACCTACCTCTTATTTCATCAGTGTACCTTTTGCTTCCAGGAAGACCTAGAATCTTTGCAATAATGCTTGTTCCATTCTCATTCTTTTGAAATCTACATATCAAACTGTGTGATTTTGCTTTGTGACAATATTTTTTTTCCAATTCTTTAAAAAATACACTTTTCTTCAACAAAAAAGAAGTTGAGGCATGCAAAAGCTTGTTTTTCATTGACTGTTTTGTATTTCTTGCCTATAAACTTAAGGCATTGACTCATTACATAAGTCAATGATGGGTAACACAATTATAGACTGTGGCATAGGACCAACTAGTCCTACGCTGTTATTACTGTTGGAATTAAACTGTGTTGTGTAGAAATGACTACCACCTGTGAGTGAGATGAGGCTTGGAGGAAAGCTGTCCTCACTTCTGCATCCTACACTGATGGTTTGCGGAAGCAACAGAGTGGT
The DNA here is from genome assembly GCA_032273925.1 of Rhynchotus rufescens. Classification (NCBI taxonomy): domain Eukaryota; kingdom Metazoa; phylum Chordata; class Aves; order Tinamiformes; family Tinamidae; genus Rhynchotus; species Rhynchotus rufescens. Next base: position 8,647 of record JAVCKT010016394.1, read on the forward strand.
CTTTAAAATCCTCTGTTAATTTGTCATGTTTTCTAACAGTCGCAGATCATTTTCTGCATAGTGAAGTTAAACTGGAGTTGAAACTAGCAAATTTTCCTGTGCCTTGCTTTTTCTTTTTCTGTTCTGCAACTACTTTGTACAGTATCACTATCATCTGCTGTTCCATCCTGACACATTTCCATGACCACATTTGTGCTCTGAGCAGCAGAGGGCAAAGAATTGCATTTTCTCTTACAGTCTGCTGGTTACCAAGGCATTGAGTACCTCATACAAATTTCTGCTGACCAGAACTGGATGGTAGCTCACTCAGGCATAATGCATATTTCTGGACTTGGACCCTTTATTTTTTATATACAAATACCGCAGTTTCATTCATGATAGTCTGGCAGATCTTGTGTTGACACAGCCAATTAAAGAGAAGTTGATATAGAGGCACAGCCAATTAACCATGCTGTTAACTATTCTACCTATTCAGGATTGCACTCAATTACATTTGGTCAGTGAGTGGTAGCAATCAGAATCATTAAGCCTTTTGGTCTTCTGCTATTGCTTCAACACTTAAATTTTAAGCCTTACAGAATGCATAGCAGCATGGTATATTTTAAAGAAATAAGTTCATCGTGAGTCAGATAATTTACATAATTATTAGCAAGTATCTTTATTAGTTGTACAGCCACTAAAAACAAACAAACAAAACCCTCAAAGAATATAATCTCTTTTTAAAATGATACAGAGGTCTTTTCATATCTCTGAGAGACTGGGGAAATCTCACTGCTTCTTTATGAGATATATCTAAGGATAATCTAACCCCAAAGTTAATTAGTAGAATGTTTATCATTCTGAAGATAATATTGTTTTTCCACTCAGATCCCTTGGTCTGCTAAATCCATTAAACTGTAATGTGTTATTACACTCTGTGTCAATGTAGGTCTAATCCACCATGTCCTTATGTGTGCTTTTACTTAATGCATGTGAGTAGCTTCCTTGACTTAAATAGGAGTAAGTTTAATCAAGCGTGTAAGTGTTTACAGGGTATAATGAAGATATAAAACATTAACACGGCTTTTGCTATAGTGAACCTCTAACACTGTCCCTTTTCCACAGCTGTCAAGCTCATATTTGATTTCCTTATCACTTTGTTACAAAAGTTATTTAAACATAGTGGTTTGAATATTTTACAGTTCATATGTAAATAAAAATATGCTTTAAATAACCTTCTTAGATTGTTGAACAAACATATAACTAAATGGAAAACCAAAAATAGGAAATCATTCAAGCACATTGTACAAAGCTCAGCCAGTGTATTGGATCCCCAGTACAGCTCAGTAAAGCTGAGGAGTTAGACAGAGAAGGACTCAATGGCATGTTTTCCTGCCTCTGAGGATAGTTTCACCTTAGTGTACCCCTAAATACTTTTCAGTGTGCAATAAGAAAGACACACATTAGCTTCTATCTAACTCCAGAAGCCAGGAAGTGAGATATTGGTAACTAAAAGTTATTTTACCTCTTTTCCTCTGATCTTTATTATAAATAAAGTTCATTTACAAGATAGTGTTAAATTCTAATCAGTCTCTGATATTGTTGATGATGAGATGGACAAACCTTTGTACCAACACAACAAGGAGATGATATGGGGACATGAGGCAGGCATTAACTAATTTAGCTTTGCTGCAAAAAGCAATGGCCCTTAGGAACAGCACAGAATGTTGGACATCCACATCATAGCTTTATTCCCAACTGGACTAGGAGAGCAAGGAGGTCCCTCTTTGCTTGGAGGGTGAATGTGGGAGTCCTAGCAGGGTCGTTCACTGCTCGTGTCATAGCAGGGAGTCATAGCAGGGCTTTTCTCTGTAGGAGTAGCCTTCTCCAGTGGAGAAAAGCCCCTAGAAAAAGGGAAGGTTGCAGAGAAGCCTCCCAGTTTTTACCCTCACTAGGGTGACTAGCTTATACCTGCCACATTTCTTGTCACACACATACTCTTCTCCTGAGAGGCTGTTGACAGGATCCCAAGAGCACTTTATTAACGCACTGTTGAGATTCATGGTGCAGTTCACATTTCCCAAAGTTAATGATCCAGACTGTCTGCAGATGCAGGCAGACATCACTGCTCAGACCTAGGGTGCTGATGAGCTATTTACAAAAATCCTGTTCTATCTAAAACTACTAAATACATACAAGTTTTATGAAAATTGACTATTTTGTTGAATAAGTGTAAAGAAACAGTTTTTCACTTAATGACTGGTTTGAATCCAGACCAAATTTCTAAGTCTGTATTGAACAAATAATTTTGAACATATTATTCACAAAAGATAGCTGCTTTTCCTCACTAGTACATAGTTCATAGCCAGACTGTGAAACTCTTGAACCTATTTGTAATTCAAAGTTATTCATACATTTCCTCATGTAATAACTCTTGGTCTAAAGGTATTTACAAAAAGATTATCAGTGCTTGCCATGAAGAAACATGAAGGAATGGAAACTATGTTTGGATCAGAATCAGCTTTGAAATTTAGATGGATATTCTCTAATGTGAAGAAATTCTTCACTGTTCAGTGATTATGGCTGTTTTTCCTCAAATCACTTATTTAACATACCAGTTTTTCTGATGCTTAACCAGCTCCTTAATTCATAGAAAATTTCCTTCCCTACTGTCCACCATTTTTCCAGTTCTGCTGACAGCCTTGCAGCCAGACAGCTATTCTAGAAGAAATCTATTTATGGTCTCATATCGGTTCCCACTAAATAGGTACACTAGTGATGAAACTGCAACTACCACCTTAGGGCCATGTTTGCAAAAGGAAGGAGAGGACATGGATACTTGTCAGTTCATTTTGCACTAGAATTGCCCCCTCTGGTGCAAGTTGCCGTTAACAGCTATTAGCAAAGTAGCAAGAACTTTTTGCTGTGACCACAACACCTGCACCTCTTGGGTTGTCAGAACAAATCTCTTATACAGTACCTTCTAGCATCTCTTAACCACTCACTAAGCAAAACCTGGGGAGGGAGACCCACTAATCCATCCCCTAATTCTCTTCTCCTCTCTGGACAGGGTTCCTTTGAGCATCATTCACCAAACCTTTGTGCTCTTTGGCGAAGCTGGCACTGCCTGCTGTCTTTGTCTGAGACACATTTCTTAAACCTTTGGCTCCAGTACTTAATTAAACCTTACATTTGGTACTAATGTACCCTTTACTTATCTCTCTTGTATCTTCTTTTGTGCCTTTCCTTTCCCTTAAGAGTACAGTGTGTCCATAGATCATCACTGGAATTGCAAGACCATATTCCCCAAATCAAAAAGACCATCTCCTTTCAATTTGATTGGCTTTTCTGCCTTCCCTCTCCACTCTTTCTCAGCTGCAGCCTTTACCTTGTTGTTTTACCTGCTTCGCTTTCATCTTTTGTACTCTTCCTGATTGATTTCCTCTCTTTTTAGCCATTCCCCTGTGAGGAAGGAGGTTGCCTCTCTTGGTCCCAAGCAGGGCTCTTTCAAGACCTGGCTTATTTTCCCCTTCCTTTCTTGCTCTTTATTTTATATTACAACAGAGTCTCCAGCTGGTACTGATAATCACTGAAAAGAGAGTTCCTGCCCAAAGAACTTAGACCTCAGGCACATTAAAGCTGTAGGTTAAACAAACCAATCCCTTTTATGTACATAAATTACTTCAAAAACAGTAATTAAAAATATTAGGGATCTAATTTGTTTTTGTCAGGCCTATAAACACTAATATAAATACTCATTTAGGCAACTGGCCATTTATAAGATCGATACTTGCTTAAAGTTTATTTTAATTCTGTTTTCCCAATATTTTTAAACTATCTTCAGTGTTACAGGCCGGTAATAAAATCAGTTCTTTTGGATCTTATCTTCATTTTAAATTATTTTATTCTTTCTCACTCAGTTCTGCTTTCTTGATTCTGGTAGCCCTCTATAAAACAGAATAAATATTTTCATTCAGTTCTGCAGGTGGTGAAAGACATAAAACATTAGAATGAGTCCTTTAAAACAGCTGTAAATGAAAATGATGCTTGTAAACTGAAATATTGCAGTTGTGTTCAGCCTGAATTTTAAAAGAGTTTCATGAGGTAACAGCCTAGATTTTTTTTTAAGTATATTATGTTATTATACAGTTGCCACAGGGGGAGCATGTATCAGCTGCCAAAAATCTAAAACTGGATTCTTGGATGTTAAACAGATAAGATTAAGTCATAGACTTCAGCTCTAGTAGAAGCAAGCGCAACATTCATCTGGAGTATGTGACAGCTCTATCCCGGAAAACTGTTTCTAGACATTCTTGGCTGCTTGCATAGACTAAAATAGGCAGTTCACATTCATTCAATCTACTGAATTTTAAGCACCTCTGTAGAATTTTTATTGTAGTTCTAGCACCCTTATAGAATTT
>JAVCKT010016397.1:0-16459 GCA_032273925.1 Rhynchotus rufescens
ATGCTCAGCTGGAAACTAAAGGAGATGGAACAGAGGCTCAAGGACTCTAAATTAGTGGGGGGAATGGCCTGGAGGAAAAGCCTAACAAAAAAGGAAGTAAAGGAGCAAATGAAAACATAGCTGACATTTATGTGGTACCTAAGACAATGATCTCCTGGCAGTTTCTTAGAACTGAAATAAAATATAAAGTGAACTTGCAGTTAACAAAAAACAGTAGCCAAGTTCAGCCTCAGTAACAAGTTGCAATGTGTAGAGAAATATGTATGAAATTCTTTGATGGGGTTTAAGGTATGAGATAAAAGTAGTTTTGAGAAAACAGCATTCTCCCTCCTACTAGTCCATCATCCCTAGTAACTGTAAGTCAGTCACAGGAACTGACTGGTATTTGTAGTGCTAATTTTTCAAGTGGTTGAAATTGAGAAAGAAAATGGAAGTCTCCACTGCTCCCAAAATGTCTGTTGTGTTTCATTACATCATGAAAAATCTCCATGAGCTGATATTACTGTTGCTTGAGCTGAGAAATGGACTGCTCAAAAAGATCACAGCCAGCCCCTCTACTGTATTGGCAGGTTGGGATTGTATAAGGTTTGACCTTCAGAGGAGCACGGATCTTTTCCATCTAATCTAGACACTGCCCTAACATGGGGGCTGGGTGAATCTGGGGCCAGCACCTGCACTGCTCCCCATGCCCTGAGCTGTCACATTCTCTAGCATTAGGCAACGGGGGCAAAAGACGTGTCCAGCACACTGGATTATGTGGAAAAGAAGGTAAGGAAGAACCAGGAGGTGTGAGAGGATTCCCTCATGGGAGACAGAAATGGTGGGGAAACACTGGGCATGCAGGCCCTGAGAAATCCTCTGGGAAAGAGGATTTCCCAGAGGATCCTCCTTCAGGAAAGCCTCCCCTTGCTCTCCCATTTTAACGTGCTCATCAAACAAAATTTCTCACCCCACAGAGGCACTTTTTAATTTTTTCATGTTGGCGGTATTTTCCAGATTTTTTTCGCTTTGGATGCAACGGCTCACACACAGCTGACCTTCCTTGCAGGCAACGAGGAATCTTCTTTCCTTGGATATAGGCCTCATGGGAGAGGCTTTTAAAGCAGCCCCAGGGAAGGAAAAAAAAAAAAAAAGTTGTTTTCTTTCAAAGACCAGTGACAAGTCATTGACATGTACTTACGAATCAAGAACATTTCTGCAGCCTACGCCTAAGAATCCCTGGAGAGTCCCTCGCAGGGAGGATGTTACCCCAGGGAGAGCCCTGCCTGCAACGCCAGCGTGCGCCAGCCCCAGGTGAAGAGGGAGCTGAGCTCCCACGAGAAGAGCTGCGAGCTTCCAAACCTGCCTGGCCTCTCACGCTTCCTGTGGGAACCTGCCCCCGAGCTCGGCTCCGCGGATGTGGGCCCTGGCTGCAGCCGGGCTGGGAAGCGGCGCTGCCCAGGGCGCCGGCGGAGCCGCTCTCTGTGCGGCCCCGCCACGCGAAGGCAAGCCCGGGCCTCGGCCCCTCGCGTGGGAAGGCTCCCTTGTGGGGCTGCAGGGAGAGGAGGGATTGGTGGTTCCCATCCAGCAGCTCTCCGGGGATATCGCCAGGCCTAAGGGATCCGTGGAAAGCCAGGCCTAGCCGCGCAGGCTGCGCACCCCACGGCTCCCCCTGCTCCCCAGCAGGGAGGCCGGCACACGGTGCAGGAGCCATGGTGCTCCCCAGGCGATTCTGGCTTTCCCAGGTAAGCTTTTGGGGCCTGGCTTGGGGACAAAGCTCCTCAAGGAGCTCTGTCTTGGTTCATCCAGCCTTCTAGCCTGTATGGGCACCATCTGTGGGCAGCATCTTTGCTAACGTCCAGGAAGCAATGCATGGAAAGTACAGGGTCAGGTAGAGCTCTTTTCCCTTAGGAAGGTCCCTTCAGGGTATTAATTTCAAGGCTGGGTCCGAGCCACATAATTCTGTAGCTGCATTTGGAATAAAGGCTAGGGAAGTGAATACTTTTATCATCTTACCCAGAGAGATATATTTTAAATAACAACAAATATTTGACTCTCAGTTCTAGGTGATTTCTGTCTCTATTGTGTGCCCTTCCTTGGTCCAGTTCCTGGAATAAAGTGTATCCTTTACTAACACTGAAAATAGAAAGCAGACCCATTTTTACTCAGAACAAAGACAGTGAGGTGGTGGCCTGCTTTGTCTAATGAAAAGCATGAACTTTGGAACATCCCACAAGTAACATGTCTTTAAAGCAGCCGCTCAGCTTTGCACTTTAATTCAATAGGCTACAAAGTGCAGGCAAGAAGAAGAGAAAAATATCTCTTTTTTAGCTACAGTTGCTTAACCTATATCATTATTTACACACTTAAGAGGCAAATAATGGGCTTGCTCAGTAGTGAGGAGTTTGGGTTTTGCTGCTTTTATTTTCCTGACAAGTCTTGTCGGGACCTGATTGCCCACGAATGATGAACTGGGGAAGATACATCATTTCGTATGACTTAACTGCAAGGCATCTCTTTGGTTTCCACGCACATGGATGGTACTACCCTGTTCACAGTATACGGTGTCCCACTGCCTCTCAACTAAGGACAAATACTTATGCAGGACATTAGACAGCTCAAGCAAATTCTATTTAACCTAGATACTGAAGGATCACACTCAGAAAAGTCACATGGATTCCCCTGTGCTGTTCACACACTTCTTGACAATTAGTCAGTTGTCCGTCTTGTTTTTTTTGCTTTGCTCTGAGCAGCTGAGTAAAGCCACATGCTCTCTGTTAAAATGAAGAAGCAAACAGCTGATCCTTGAAGCTTGCGTTGCCAGTCGTGACTCAGTAGATATGGAGACACTGTCGCTAGCTGACCTTATTATATGCTCCTCGTGGCTGCTGAATATAACGTAGCACAAAGGGATGAGGAAGGACATTCAGGGCACAGACACAAACCAAAGTATGGCATGGCAAAGAGTATCTTTGTTTGTAAGGGCTATGTAGCCTTCAGTCAGGTCTTCATTTGCTGCACCTAGATGTGGCATCCTTGAATTCAGCAGGCCTGCACCTTACATGTTTCACCCACGGCCATTTTATTTCTTCTCTTTCAAATGCTTTAACTTTTGCAGAGGAAGCTTGCTGAAGATCCACTGCTAAGGACAGAAAACATTCACAGAGACTCCATTCTTCCCTCTAATGAGATGCCATCTCCTTTTAACTATTTTCTGGCAGAATTTTCAAGCGTTGCAGATCTCACATTCCAATTACATCAGCCGGTATTTCACTCTTTGGCAAAGACCACCAATTTCAGCAGCTCTCTGCATTCACTAACAGTAGCAGGAATTACCTATGAAACAGGGCGACAGGCCTAAATAAGCAAGTTACAAGCAAGGAGCCAGATCCTTGGCCCAGCTGGGGCTGCTTTGCCCAGCTCCTGCAGCACAAAGCTGTCACCAAGCCAGCCCAAACAGCTGTTGGAGGATTCCCTTGGCGCAAAAGAATTCCTGAATGGCAAAGAGCCACTAAAGCAACTCCTACACAATCTCACTGGTCCCCAGAAATCCCTGACAGCTGGGACTGCACAATGGGGCCAGAAGCACCTGTTACCATTCAGAGCAGCCTAAGGGCTGCCCTAAAGGGCAATGAATGGCAGAACGAGCACCCCGCTTCCTTAGCAGTACAGAGAAGACAGCCTTTATCACCTCGCCTCCATGGCTGGAGGTGCACCGTGGGAATATTTTTTCAAGGCATCACCATTATAGAGTCCAAAACTCAATGGCAGCCATGTGCACACAGCCCTTCTGGGGTCTATAGAGGCTTTCGAGCAAGGCAGGCTTTGGAGCTTTGGAGGAAGGTATAAACTTCATCAAGACGAGGGAGTCTGGAAGCAAACCCAGTTTTCACATGTTGGCACCTTGCACTATGTACTGCTGAAAACATCAGATTTTAGCATCCCAGAAATTTGGAGCCATCTAAACTAAAAGCAAATTTTATAGTCTGACACTTTATGTAGTTTGGTGTTTTAGATAAAATCCAGTGGTTTCTCTTGATAGCTATGCCAGCCAAGAGCCTTTCCTTTCAGCTCACTGTCAGCCAGCCCTTGCCAGTTCCCTGTTGCCATCCTCAGAGTCACCTCACTGCCAACTCTCCTGTCACACTAATACAAAATCCTTTTTATTCAATGACTATCTGCCAGGAGGTTGCCTCACTGATGCTTTGCTGTATTCAGGTTTGGGGTCTGACATTAGTCCTTAGACATATGGGAGAACTCACGAGTCCCCAGAAATGCAGATAACTCAGGACAGGATGCTATATGTACTATGTCCATTTAAATAGCCATGAGTGCCTGTTACATGCTCTGTCAATGTAGTATGCTCCTAGAAAATGTGCCAAGCAGAATAAAGCTCCTGATTACGCTTAGGTTTAGGGGCTAATGTTGGGACAAATTTATCTTTTCTTTCGGCACTAAGTTCTGTGTGAATTTCGAAAATTAAATCCATATAACGTGTGCACAGAGAAAAAAATGAAGGAACTATTCAGTGTTTTTTTTTTTGTTTTTTTTTCATGTATCCTAGCCCCTGAATTCCAAACTGAAAAAAAAATTTCCAGCCCTGTTTATAATCCTCTCCTGCTGCTCATCATGGGATTCATCCCCAGCCCCAGAGAGATTTCAAGCAAATGACAGTATCAGCATCAAGACTTCATGCAGCATCTGAATGGAGCATTGTCTTTGTGCTGTGCTCTTAGCACGCTCTTGCTCTTATTAATTGGGTACTTAATAAGAATTTGTGAAGAATCCACCTTTCATACACTGCCAGTGTGAAGGGGATTAATACTGAAGAGATCTAACAAAGGACACAAAGACAGGCCTTGACCCGGAGACCCCATAATCAAGGGTTTCAACAATACACAACAGGTGAATACTCCGGTAGGATAAATGGAGACAGGAAGGAGGACTGGAAGACAAGTGTTTTTGCCTAAGCTAATAATCACAGTGATCTCGAGAGTCACAGGTGGTCACTAGCTGAAACCATGATTCAACAGCCAAAAAGTTTAGCCAAAAAAGCCCTACAAGATGTATGTGTTCTTTGTGAGCACAATTCAAAGCATTCTAAATCCACTGGAAAGTTTCCCATTAATGAGACTTTATGAGCTGAAATATTTACTTCTTGATTTTATCCAGTTTGGATAAAACTGGATATTTATTGGATGCAGAATGTGTACAATAAGCACATTTAAGGCACGTTAAGGCAGGTTTTAAGATATATTTTAATTTCTCACTGATTGTGCTCAGTAAATCCCTCTGCGTTCCTCAGGTGATAACTACCTGTTTCTTTCCCTCTGAACAACGCAGGCTCATGCCCTTCTAGACTCAGCCTTGACGAACAATGCTTTCCAACACCAACAGCCCACACTCACCAACTATATTTATCCTGGATGATCTTCCTGATATATTAACTGAACTGAGAGCAATAGTTTTCAGCTTGTACTTAGTTTTGAAGATGGGTGCTTTCTGAATTCAGGACTGATGGTGTACTTTGCGAACCTCTGCAAGCCTATCAGCTGTCCTAATAGAAGCTATTCTCTTTCCCTATGAATCCTGCCCTTCTAATTCAGAAATTGAAGATTTTCTCATTTTCCACATAGTCTCCTCCAAATGCAAAGCAAACCTAACAGTTTGATTTGAGAACTCAAAGATTTTCTATTCCATCTCAGGGCAGGGTCGATTAGAATAATGAGAATCAGCTGGGATCAAATAAGATTGCTATCACAGAGAGAGAGAGGGTGGGAAAAGCATTATTCTGTTTAAGAAGGAAAAAAAAAATTAGATTGACAATGAAAAGCACCCATTCCAACAAGAATAATGTCATCAAGATGTTGTAATAAGAAATCATAACTGACAGACCTGTGGTTTTGCAAACAAGTGAGAGTTTGCAAGCGTCAGTCAGTCTTTGCTTTGGGCAGGTTACATAATCTGTAAGTATATTCCAGGCGGCACTGGTGTTGCAGAATCAAACTCTGCATAAAGGAAGTCTCCAACAGCTTTACGTAATACTGTAGGGTATAGATTTGGTAAAAGAAGCCAGCAAAAGTAGCCAACTGCAAAGCCCACGGATGCAGGCTCACAGTTCATGTCTGTATGGCAAAGATTTACTGCTCTAACCCATCAGGCAGCACATAGGGACATCCTCGTTCACATCGGTCTTACAAAGAAAGCCCTTGCTTTGCTTTTGCTGGGATAACTCATTTGCCTCTGGGCTGAAAGCAGAGGTGGGACAAGTCACACTGGCAAAAGCACAGTTTTCCTGATATAGGCTACACTCACAATAAGGCATTTTGCTGGTGGAGAATACTGTTAAAACTGTATTGGCAGAGTCCAGGGATGTGGACCTGATCTGAGCGAGGCTGGCAAGTTTGCATACTGTGCATTATCCCTTTCCAACCTTCTCTTCTGAATAAAAAATGGTGTGGAATCTAATTTCCTTTCTGAATAAAACATGAATATAGATAAGACAAAGTAAGGATCCAAAGACCACAGCAGCATACTTCCTCGTGCTTCTTACTATTCAACATCATGGCAGCTCACATATAGAGCGGCTCTAGAAACCATCTGTCATTGAGCAGCTCCTTATTCAAATGAAATCAACTGTGAAGTAATCATGGTTCTCATTTTTATTATCTCTCCTTACAGTGAACTTGATTAAAATCCAGCGCACGGTATGCAAACAGGCTGTTGTAAATTTGTACTCTGACAAAAGGGAAAAGAAAGTGATCTGCCCACGTGCCTAGAACTTTGTCATTATACATGGGGATAAAAAAAGGAAGGGGCATACTGGGTTGCATAAACAAGTTTGTCTGGACACAAACTGTCCTAGCCCTATACAAAGGCCACGTCTGCTGCCTGACACTGTTGGAGGGGCCGAGGAGAAGCTAATTTTACTAGCATGTATAAAAGGCTCAAGTATGTTCTGAATAAACCAGATATATAGCCTAGCTTCAGCAGCACGTGCTTTAAAGCCTCTTGCCCAGGAGGATGATCCAGGCTTCTGAGGAATGAACTCAAAACAGACGTGATTCTCCTTTCACTTCTGGCGGTGTAAATGGGGAGTGATTCCATTGTATGGCTGCTATGAATGAGACTGGGAAACAGTCCCAATCAGTCAATCATTCCCTGCTTTGTCTATTCATTAAAACCCTCTTCTCCTCTGCACAGATGGCCAATGTACTATTGTACTCTAAGAACTGGCCAAGTTAAAAAAACAACAAAAAGGAATATGCCTGACAAGTCAGCAATAAATGTTTATTTTTTTAATAAAAGGACATATTAGCCTGCTTCTACAGATAAGATAAACTATGCATATACGCACATATGGAAGTATACAGTACACACACATACACACATATATATCCAGCACCCCTGGGAACAAAGCAAAAGGTGTAATTCTTTAAATCATAGTAACTACTGCTGTGTTAACAAACCCATCTTTGTGCCTTGGAAAAGGCACGGCCGGGAAGGGAGACTGCAAGCGACGTGAAGCCGGCACAGCAGCATTTTGCAGTCGTGTCACCCACAAACAGGAGCCCCTTCAGGGGTGCAGCGTCAAGTGTGCAGACTGTGCAAGGGCTCCTAGGAGTGCCAGCTGCAGAAGGACAGCACTAGAGAGCAAAACTGGAAAACGGAGGAGAACAGGGGTCCAGGCAGGCGGGGCATGCCAAGTTATTCCTGCCAGTGACCAGAGGTTATATGCAGAGGAGAGAAGGTGTCTGGCACCCAGCAGTCCTCATCCACTGTATGTGGCCCAAGGGATGGGAGAAGCCTGTGGAAGCCCGGGCATCAAAACCAGGATAAGAGTTTAAGCACCAAAGCTCCTCTGTACCTCCTTCTAGTAAAATCCTATAATATACAAGTATATATACTTGTGCTCAGTTCACCCTAAGGTCTAAGGAGTTAAACCAAAGATTGCTTTCCCGCATTTCCTAGATGCAAACAACAAAGTTCAACCTCTGCTGAAGTATTAAGAGATCTGCATAGTCACAAGGACCTGGACCTTGTTGGGATTATAAGATTCACACTGTGTGTATTCATTTTAGCCAAATCATTTTACATTATTCCCATCAGAACACTTCCCATCAGCTAGAAGATTATTCCCATCAGCTAGAATCTGAGCAAATGCACCCATCAGTTACATCCAGCTGGTAGCTTGTTTTTAGCTGGCATGTAGAAATCCATTAACAAGCTTCTTGCTTGCTTGGGTCGTATGTGGACCATAGCTAACCTGTGCAGAAAGCACTAGCTATATATCTGGAACTGAGGTTTTCAAAACACAGTCTGGGGCAAAACGTACATGTGATGTTACTCAGCTAAACCTCTCAGCTCAGTCAGGTCTTATGCTCATTCCTACTCTGTTCTATCCTAGGAATACACAGGAAATACACAGGAATACTTTTCCAGGAAAACACATTATCCCTATAATGTGCTCAGCCCTGTTAGTCTTTCACTGCCTGGACTGAGAGTATCTACAAAGTGATAGACACATCTTCCTAACCTGCGAGGTTCTTGCCTTGGCACCTGAGGTCATAAGAACTGGTTTTCTGTCATTTAACATTTCTCATCTCATACTAAAGAAAAGCAAGTTTTTAATGACTTTGTGTCTGTACAGATGTCAAATGGCTCCATCAGCTGTGGCTTTGCAGAAAGAATGTCCTGAATCTGGTGCATTATTGAAGCAACCACACAGCTAAGCTGTATATAGAGAATGGAGTGGGTTTGTTGTGGCCTGATGGGCCTCCAGCCAGAGAACTTCCTAGCCAGGAAGGGCTTTCCTCCTTGCAGTACAGCCTTCCTCCCTGATGCCCCATACACAAGATTCACTGAGAATGGATTTCAGAACCTTACTGAGCTCAGAGAAATATCTAGCTTCATAAAGACTGGGCAGATTCATGTTAATGGTAACGAGTTTTCAAGACATCATGGCCTAAATGTTTTTAAATATTCTTTGTCAAGAATAAAACATAAGGAACTTTGCCTACAGAGGTTCATGGCACCATTGGTAAATGTCAGTTTCTTTCACAAACAAAATGCTGCTACAGTCCTTTAATGAAGAAAATGGTGTCAAGAAAGACCAAAAAAAGGCAGAAAAGGGAAAGTCCAAGGGAGCGAGGGGCACCTCTATGTCCACAGGATGCAGCTGCAAGAGCAACAAGATGTCTGTTGTTTCTGCGCTAGGTAGGAACTCAAAGAGCCAGCTCCCTAAAAAGAAAGGCTTTACCCTAGCAATAAACAGAAGATGGATATTGCTTTGGAGCTGCATACAAATGCTGAAATTCCTCAGCAGTGATTTCATACCTTTTCCTGAGGCACGCGCTGCTGGTACTGAAAAACAGCATCTTCGTGTCCCACAGGGATTGATGGTTTTGTTGCTCAGTAGAGGTGGGGCTGTGGGCAGGGTCAAGCGATCCACCTAGAGGTGAAAATGTGGGAGCAGCCCTCCCTGCCGCTTCGGCGTGCTGGGGGTTTCACTCGCTGTGTTTTTAATAATGAAAACCAAGCCAAAACAAGAATGCAGCATCTGAAGTGTTTAGAAAACACAGACCCCGCTTAGATGAAAGCAAACTGCGCTCCCTCATCAGGTGCATGGAAGTCTGTGCCCTCCTGTGTTTATCTGCTCCCGTCTAACCCCAGTTCACCTTGGTGGCAGCCAGGGAATCTTTGCTACAGGGCTCTGGTATCAAAGGCTTGAGCTTCTGAGTGTTTCATTGCCCTGTGCTTCATCAGATTAGGGCGTTGCACATCCTTCCATTGATCCGGTGGGCTTTGGATACAGGTCCTTTGTGCCTTTTCCAAACACCGCACCATGACATTTCCCAGAATCATTACCTTATTTTCACATATCTAATCCAACCCTCATCTAACCTTGGTTGCTCAAAAAATGCCAGCGCTTGGAAACAAGCCCCAAGATGAACAACCCCCCCTCCCAAGATAAGCTCCCCCTTAGTTAACCCACAGAGAGTTGGAGGTGGTGGAGGGGGGCTGCCAGGGAGTGAGCTACATGGATACAGAGACCTTTGGGAGGCAGAAGAGGAGGAGGCTTTGGGGATCCCCTCAGAGTCTGTGCAAATAACTCACTCTGCTGCTGAAGGGTAGGGGCTTTTTAAAAAATAATCCAAGGGTTATAAGGGCAAAAAAGCATGGGAGGTTCTGGTTTGTCCAAGCCGCAGACCAGCCCCGACATGGTCAGGCAGCTCTCTGGATGCAGAATATACACAGCTGCCACAGAGCACTTGGGAGATGCCTTAGTGTTTGAACAGTTGAAGAAATACGGCAAGATCTCAAAAAATGCATATAAAGACTGGCTTCTTCTTTTAGGTATATATAATCTGGATGAGTTTATTGCTTGTGTAAAAGTGACTCACAGGGCTGGCATGAGGTAGGCACAGCTCTAGGAGGTTCTTTGAAAGTAGCCCCTCATCACCAGTGAAAAGCTTGTTTGCTTCTGACCTGAAATGTCCTCTGTTCTTCCAGACCAGTGCCTCTCCTTGGCAGACACCACCATTTCCAATGAACTGCGCTGCAGCCCATGCAAATTAGACCATCGCAAGTAAATTAAATTTAAAGTAACTTTCCAAGTCCAACTGGTAGAATTTACCTTTACACTATATTTTAATTAAATATATAGCCAATGCTCCTTTACTTCCAGGCTGTACGTCTTTGTAATACATATTTTTAAAACTTAAGCTCATGTTTTTGATTTTCTTGAGTAATTACATGCATGGAATTGCTGTTTCTCCATAGTTTAGCATTGCAATTAACATGATTATTTACAAGATTAACTCAAGATGACCTGACATGAAAAAGCAGACCTGAAAAAAAGCTTACATACCCCAAACCTTATCTTTGTTTTCCCACTCTTATCAGTTGGCTTAATAAAGTGATATTATCTTTAATTCCAAACAACTACCTTGTTTATAGCTTTAGATCATCATGACTTTAGCAAATATCAAATCTTCCCTTCACCCTTGGAAAGGCAGAGCTGTTACCTGTGCTGTTGCCTACAGCTTCTATGCAAACGCATTATCACCATGCTCCTTTAGTTTACTCCAGCTATGGAAGCAACTGATTTGAGCAGCTTTGGAGAGAATTGTAGTATAACTTGGGTTGGAAGGGACCCCTCAGTGTCATCTGGTTGGACACCCACTCAATGCAGAGCCAACATCAAAGTCACTTGCAACTTCAAAGTTAGACCAGGTTGCTGTCATATCCAGCTGAGTCTGGAGAATCTCCAAGGATGGAGACTGAAACCACAGTCAATGATCTGAATCACTCATTGCTCTTTTGAATTTGTATGATACTAAAGTATAGCCCACCATGCAGCTCTTAGGTGAGCTAATGGCAGTTCCTGCACTGGGCTATGAAGTGCCATTCCTTGGTGCTTTGGAGATCTTTGGAGATATCTTTCCTTCTTGTTCCTGGTGAAAAAGAATTACCCAAGGCTCTGAAATGACTAGTAAGGGCAATGTGAACTGCTGGTGTTTTTTCTTCATCTTTGCTTCTCTTGGTTTCAAGAAATATTTCCTGACAGTTTGTCTTAACATTGATTGGATTTTGATATTCTTTTTACCCAGAAAAGAAAAAAAAAAGCCCCAATAAAACCTCAAACACTGGGGCTATAATTAAAAGCCCTTATAAAATTGAAAATATGCCCAAGGCAAAATCATGGAGTAAAAATCCATGTGCCTAATCCAAAGACTATTTACCTGCCTTTGCTTGCCTCCCATTTTACCTGATCTCCATTGACCTGATGAGAATTTTTAGCCATTCCACTGATTCCACTGGCATGCAGCACTCTTGTATTTACCATGTTATCTGGGGGCATGTTCTGTTTTCATTTATCCAGAATTGCTTTGGTTTGGTTTGAGACAGTGCTGCGACATTGCTTGTGGACTCTGTAGTGTCAAGTGTGTGGATAAGCAGCAGAACCAGTGGAAGTGAGCAGAAGCAGTGTTGAAGAGATATGCTTTGGCAAAGAAAAGGAGTTTACACATGATTTATAGGGAAGAAAGTGTGAAGCATTCAAATGGGTGTCTCCCTTTCCAGAAGATTAATGTTAAAGCAAACCCAGATTTGTAAGTGGAAGCAATCAGCTACATGTAAAAGAGCATATTTTACTTTTTAACATTAATACCATTAATAGTTAAATGAAAGCATATGTATTGTTTGCAATGATTGCCAATATTTCAGTGGATTATTTTAGGCCTGTATGATGTCTTCCAGAAAAAAAAAATCCAAAATTGCTTGTAGTTTGCATTGAGGCAGGGTAAGAAAATCTTTTGACAGGATATCTGATAGACTATTGGTTCTACCCAAATTAGTTTGGATTTTACTGCAACTCTTGTGCTAAAAAATCCAAGTTTTCCAAAAGCTGCCCATATTTTCAAATAAGAGTGAACAGACATGGTTTTCTACTGAATATTTTGTGAAAAATAACTTTTCATTTTTGTCAAATATTCTCTAAAAAATACTCCATTTCTGAATCAAAGCTCATTTTAAGAGATTTGGATAGGAGTCTCTAATATACTTGAAACTGGTTTATTCCCACTCAGCTGTCCTAATTCTTGTAGTCCAGATCTCTGGCTCTGCATGATGAGTTGACTGTGACATGACTCATCTCCTTCTTGACCTATCCAGCTGTTCTTATTTCATTTCCCCTTGCAGGGTCAAAGGCAATCAGATCATTTAGGTCAACCTTTCCAAAAAGGAGGAAAATCAAAAATTTTAAAGGGCAGCATATCATGACCAATGACATGATTACCCAATCTCATACATATATTTCTTTGATCTAGGTTTTGAATAGGTCTCAGTTATTTGATACTGATTGATAACTTTTGTAGATATTTGAATTAAGAGAGAATCATAAGAAATATGAAATTCCTTGCTGGTTTTGTAAGGACAAGGAAAAAAAACTGTGTTATGCTGTGTAACATTGCACTGTGGCTCAGCTGTAATGTAGGGGCTTTTCATCTTCCTTTGAAAGATTAATTAGTGGCCACATTAAAAAAATGTTACTGGCCCTAGTGAGTCAAAGGTCTAGTTTTATATTGCAATTCCTTTATATATTACTACAAAAATATCAATATAGCTTAAGGCCATCCATTCAGGTTTCTGTCTACCTGTAGCTTCTTGTCGTGTTCTCTTTATGCCAGGTCTCTTGGAGGAATTTAGTATGGCAGGTATCACCCCTGTCCTGGGTGAAATACCATGCAGCAAAGATAACAGGATAGGAAAGTTAAACTGGGCAGGAAAAGTTATTAATGAGGGAATTGAAAACATACTGGAAACTAGAGGTGATGTTTTTCAATAGACAGGCCAAGGCAGGCAAGAATGTTTTGTTTCTGTGCCTCACTGTCAAAAACTCCATTATCAATGAAACAGGCAAAGAAACAACTTGTAAAACATGAACACCTCAGCTCACTGGTATAGATCTTTCTGTTTGTTTGGATTTTTTTTTTCCATTTATAGTTTTTTCCTCTTAATAGGAAATAATTAATAAGAAGAAGAAGAAGAAGAAGAAGAAGAAATGATGGAAGAGAAATAACCCAGTATAAAAGAATCTGTGAGATGTCTCTACCAATCCTCTATTTGAAAAAAAAAATCTCTGCTTACTTATTTTATCACCTAAAAAAAAAAAAAAAAAGATGAAGAAAAAGAGACCTTGGTCATATATGAAGTCAAGTAGAAGGCCAGCTCTTGCTTGCCTTACTCAAATGAATAAGCCAGCTGAACTTGCATATTTGGTGTGAACTTAAAGTGTGCGAAGCTCTGGAATGCACTCCCGATTTGCAAAGGGAAGTCAATCCCCAAAAGAAGCTTCACTTGAATCCAGGTGCCCTGCAAGTGTAAATACAGATGCAAAGGCCGCGGTAAGCAAGCCTCTTCTATTGTGTAAATTAGCCAGTTCTAAGGTGGGGATTTGTGGGGAACTTTGTCCTGCAGCGGATAAAAGCAAGTGAGTTCTTCAGGACAAAAAAAAAAGAGTCAAGGAAAGAATGTGCAGCTAATCCAGATGAAAGACCTACAGGCAGTCTTTAAAAACATGTTAGTACAACTGCCTGGGAAGTTTCCAAATGGATGCCGCATCTTGAACATCTCTCACAGCTTTACATCTGGCTTAACTATGGAAATGAGAGAGGGGAAATGCTGATAGGAGAGTGGAGGGAAATTATTTGGGTAGTTTGGAAAGTACTTGATTTGCCTCCCTGCCACACGCTTTCTCATTTTTACAAAGATGAACCTATGCCCTGCCATTTGTCTTCCTCTGAAGGCCAGGACTAGTTTGCAGTCCTAGATCTCTTTTGAGATGGGAGGTCTCAACATCAAGGGCACAAACAGGGGTTGCAATCACTTGCCTGCCTATCTTTCCTAACTCAGTGCTCCTGACTACACGTAGTTCTTTCTAGCCCTGGCAGATGGTGACATATGGAAAGTACAAAGGATCACCCGATCCTATTTAGGAGCAGAATTATCTATGTATTATTGTTATTTTGGAAAGGGGCTGGTCACGCAACTTATTATGTCTTTCTCCTTAAGCTGCCCTTAAGTATGTGGGCCTTGAATGCTAAGTGAGAAAAACATTACTCTTTGCACTGCTTCAAGATGCTTTAAGAACAGAAAAGGGTTTTGCATCAAATCAGAAAATGCCTTTGCTAATTTCACATAGTTGCTAGCAGTCTTTAACACATTCCAAGGGATGATATGGATCAAACTGCTTCCATGCACATATCAGTTTTGTTGGAATACATTTCTGAAACATTTAAATCCCTTCCAAGTCAGTCAAGAATATCAAAATCCTCCCCTCATTTTCATCTGAACGGCAAAGCCTCTGACGGAGCGGTGTGTATGGGAGGACGTGCTGTCAGGCTGTAGCTTGCCCTCCACAAAAAGGGAAGGCTACAATTTACCCCGTTACTATGGACAAGTAGCAGGAGAAGACAGAGTTCAAGTTGCATTTTGCAGTTGTGGCCATGCTGACTACAGATCATCTTGGCTTCAGGAGGAAGATGATGTACTCAGTGCTCCCACCAGAAAAATAAGAGCGCAAGAGGCAAAGGGGCAGAGCCACTGCCAGAGCAAAGAGCACAGCCACTCAAGGCACAAGCCGTTGGCATCGCCTGCCCTTGCCTGCTCAGCAGACGTGCTCTGTGCTCCCAAGGGAATCGGGGCAGGTCCATGCGTAGGGAGCTGCTGGTTCCCAGGTGGTCCGTGTGAGTCGCAGAGCTGCTGGCAGTGCGGCAGCGAAGCGCTTGGCTGCGTTATCTTGGCGACAAAGATGCAGCGCTGGCAGCTGCTGCGCAGGGAGGGAGCATTTGGGGATACCCAGAGCCAAGGCTGATCCTCACAGGCACCACGGTAAATCTGAAGTGACTGCACAGCTGGGTGAAGGTTTAACACAGTTTAACCTCCCTTAGTCCCTGGCAGCAGTGGCTTAGCACATGGAAGAATTTTGGGCAACTTCCAATACCTAAACAGTCAAATTTGGGATTTTTCTTTTATTTCCCCACCTAAGGAGAAAGGCTTAGGCTGCTGTTAAAAAGAATATGTGATGACAGTAATACCAGCAGAGAGAAAGGTGGCAATGGAAATGTCTGGGGCAATGGAAATGTCATCAAGCGTATATTGTTTGTGGAGAATTCCATCATATTACAGACCACACAAAACGCTCCTGGGCTACCTTCAGTTGTCAAATTATGTTTGCTGTTAGCAGGAAGCCACAGCAAGCCTGAGACCATAATTTTGCGCTTGCACAACTTTTTGAAGGCTCTCACCTGAGCAATCACAGATTTACTTCTGAATAACCACAAAGTTACGCAATGCAGGTATTTTTCAGCATGCAAAGCGAGGCATATTCATCTGTATGCTGTGGTGCTCAACCTCAGTAGCATAAAAGGAGCTTTTTTTCTGAATGCTGATGTTCTTGCTTCTTCCTAAAACTGCTTGGAAATTTTGCTCCCCTCACACAAACTATGAGATAACTAATTCCCCCCAGGTAGGTTTTGTTGTTGTTTCAAATTATAGCCTCATCAGGAAAAACTATTATAGTTGGCTTAAATAAAGGTGCCATGTTTTCCAGCCTTGAATATGATACATTAACAGTCTTTTCAGAAGGTGATATTACCAGGAAAGCAAGACCTGACTCATACATTGGCTCTTGTGTAAGTAATGCTGAGACAAACTTCCATTAAGAATTAATCTTCATGCATCTCCTTCTGGGTTAGCTTAAAAAGCAGTGCAATTTAGCTCAGATGAGAAAGCTCCTGACTTCATGTGTATGTGTCCAAATTGTCTAGGTTGTAGACACTCCTAGGGGTGGACATCACTCTTGACTGTGCTTCATAGAGATGCAAATTACCAAGGAAGCAGATATTCTTCACTGCTTTTATAAGCTGCTTGGAAGGTAAATATTTTCCTATTTCTCCTTAAAATTAGGTTACATAGT
>JAVCKT010016400.1:0-12251 GCA_032273925.1 Rhynchotus rufescens
ATGACCTTTAGAAAGGTTATTTCTATTAGAAAGATCATGACATCAAAATTAAGAGAAGCATTATCTCCTGCCCCAGACCTTGGAAAGTGATATAGTCTATGCTGTAGATCCTTTTATGTACACCTCTCTCCTAGTGAAAATTGCCCTGAATTTCAACAGGGCCATGTGGGCTCTTGCCTAGACACTATACCCCTCTGTGGAACCATCAAGGAGAAAAATGGAGCTTTCTGCAGAGCTGATCATTCTGTAAATTGTTCTTTCTGTAAAGATCCATTGTGAAGATAGATTGTAAGGATGATTGGTCTAATAGGTGCACGATATGTGGTGTAAATGACGATACAGAGCTGCACAGAAACACGGAAACCAGTACAGGTTGCACCACTCATTGGTAAAAAGTCTCTTTAAATTGAAGTTTGAACACTTTTATGGTTTTTGTTGTCAAGTTTTGACAACAGCTGAACTGAAATGGAGAACTAGTATACACTCAAACAAAAATTTTTCCATCTCCCCATCCTAAAAGAGAGAAAATTAGAAAACCAAAAAGTAAAACATAAAGCATGAAAAACTGGATATCATTTTCCACATGAAAATAATATCCTATTTAAATCTGTTACTCTGTCTTCTATCTTACAGCCCTCATAATAAAATGATGAAAAGCTATTTTTACATGTTAGCATTACAATATTATACTTGACTATCTGAAAACAGTTTGAAACCGCTCTCCTGCTGAACCATAAAGGCAATACGGCAATAGGTGCTCTTATCTCTTCTTCTTCACTCCTGTGACATACATACAGAAGATTTTAATACAAGGAAGTGTGAAGTAAATGGACTCTTTTAGACAGATAATAATTTGATAGCCTGTAAAATACAGGAAATCTGCATCAGATGATCTAATATTCCCCTTTGATTTCTATGTATCTGCACAATGAGAAAGAGATTCTCTTGGAAACTGCTTTTTCACAAAATATTTGTGAGTTAGTCAGGGTCCAAAGAACAGCTCAAAATAAAAAAAAAATGTTATTTGCAACTCAGGAGAAGTGTTCATATTTGTATAGCAGGCTCTCCGTTGAACTCACAAAGTGAACTATGTCACATGCTGTAGGTAATACAGAGATATCGTTTGTTATTTCTATAATATCTTTTAACTGCAGCGAAGTGTGGATGACTGCTGTGAGACAAAATGGTGGAAGGATGTTCAAGATGTATTTTGTATGTCTCCATCAAAAACTTTTCATTTGTTCACTCTTCCAATTTGCTTTCACCTACAAAAAAAATAATCCAATAATCCAATGATTTCAAATTAAAATAATTTGTTCCTATTGTTCGAATTATTTTAATCATTGTTTGGCAAGATAAAATATTAGCTGATATCCATTTCTCATATGTTTTGCAAATGCTTCTCCATCTGAACTTTCACTGTGATTACTAAGTCTTGCATATTCTAAAACTAAACAATATAAACATATGAGGTTGCACTTAGAGATAAATTCATAAATGCACTGCACTGCCATATAATTCATCCTTTTAAATATATATATATATATATATATGTTCAGAAAGAAGATCTGTTTCTGTAGAAATCATCTCCAGGACATGCAGTTATATATATATGAAATTTAAATAGCAGCTATAAAGTAAGGAAAAAATAAAGTTAACCTTTACTTATAACTGGTATATGAATACTAAACACAGGAAAAAATACTATAAATTTAAGAATGTGATAGCAATGGTTACTGCTTTCCTTTGTGTTTTGAGTTTCTTTTTATCCAGGGACACAGCTAGTAGCAAATTATCTCATCTGGCACATTAAAGTGATTTCTACAGTCATTTGTTTGGTCTCTGAGGGAAAAGAGAATCAAACAAAAGAGAATCAAATTCAAGAGAATTAATAGCCTCATTTTGGGCAAAGCTATGTGTGATAATCTAGATAGTCCTGGGAGTTTCCTAGCATTATTTCAGCAAATCTGAGAATCCGTGTCCAGTTACAGATTCCTAACTAAAAAGACAAAGAATCACTTGATATTTTGCTGTGTAACTCAGTTTCAGAGTTGGTTCAACGTCATTTGCAGGATGCATGGAATGAACCTTATTGGCATATTGTAAATGTGACACACAGATAACTGTAAACTCTGTCCTAATTCCAGCCTACTTTGTCATCACTCTATGGTAAATCATGAGTTGGAATTTTTATTATTAGATATAGCTGCAAATGAAACCTACATGTAAGAATTTCCAGATGTTAATTATGTAATATGCAAAAGGAGATTATGTTTACAGAAATATGGCATTGATGTTCAAAATTGCAAATTTTCAGATTTCATTCATTGTCCAACATTGTCTTTCAGCTAAGGACTCTATAGTATAATTTTTACTGTGTATATAGTAAGTCATTTGCCCATCATTAGTCAAATATTTAGTTCACTTGTAAAAGGTCTTCTACAAACAAAATCCAAAGAAATCGCTGATGGAAACTAGACACATGGAGGCTCTTGGTTTCTTTGTGTAGTGAAATGAAGTAAACAGTTATTATTATAGAAAGCTCAACTTCTTCCAGAATGTTTTTATGATGAAGAACACAGTGGTGAAAACATTCCCTTTGCCAACGAGTCCCATATTATTGCAGGTAATCAGATCATCTAATTCCTTCCATGGACTTGCAATATATTGCAATAGTCTTGCAATGGGAATATAACTATATCTAGGATATAGCTAATGTAGGACAAGAGAAATGAAAACAGATATCACTTATTTCAGTTGGCCTTAAAATAAGATCCTAGGCCTAGGGTTCTTGGGCCTTAGTAGATGACTTTTTTTCTGCAAAATACAGTCTCATGCACACATTTACATTAAATTGTGACTTTGCTCTAATTTTTTGCTCTGTAAAATAACATTTTTGGCTACTTCATCACTGAATCTCAGTGCTTTCCAGCACAAACACAAGTCACTCTGCAAGTAAAAATATTTTTTTCCAGTTGCTAGGGTTGCAAACACAGTGTAGGAACTGAAAATTGAGGCAATTGCAGACGTACCGTGGCTAGGGCGATGAAAAGTTTCTCTTTATTTCCTGTCTCCAGATCTTCTTACCTCCCACCGAAGAGTCCCCTTGTGGCCACTGAACACTGGATCTTACAGTTCTGAAAAGGCTGTGGTGATAAACCTGCGCCAACATTTCCATTAAAGAAGACCATACAAAAGAATGAAATATTAGTGCAAAATAAATATTAATAACCATATGAAGAATAGGCTGTGTTGCCTCTACTAAAGGTCGATTCTGCCCTTTTTGTGATACTCAATTACTATTTTTTTAGCTTTCTTGAGTTAGCAAGATCACATCTAATCCTTCAGGAATGCAGAAGGCTCCCCTTCACTTTTTCCTTTCACAGAAAGAGAATCTCATGGACACACTGGTGATTCTACATTTAGGGGTTTTGTATTTTTTTTATTGAGTAAAGTGAGTGTTTTAAAAAATAATTCACCTCTTGATATAACAAAATAACGCCCATTCTAAGACACAGTTCCTGGGCTTTTATGATAATGAATACTTTTGACAGCTTAATTTGACTTTTAGAGTTTATCACTAGTCTGCCTGGTATAAGAAAATGTGTGTCTTTCCAAAAATCACATTCAATTTCTGAAATGTTTATGCTGTTCTTTATTAAATCTACAGAAGTGATTAATCCAAAAAGATGTCGGTGTGCCTGTGGAACAATATTCTCAGGATCAGTTGTATAAAATCTTAGTACTATTGTACTAAGTCCAGAAATCTTCGGTTGAAAAAAATTGGTGGCAAAAATGTTTGCTATTTAAAACTTACAGCAAAAATTTCTAGCAGCCAAATCGTAAAATAGAGGAAATATTTCTCAGCATTGGCAGAAGCATAAGAAAATGTGAGATGTGCTCTCAAGAGAAACTATTATTTATTAAGCTATTTGTGCATCTTAAAAGGAAATATAGTGCAACTATGGGATACTAAACAGTTTTCTAGAAATAGTAATATCAAAGGACCAGAGCAATTGTGGAGACATCATATCTGGAGTAGACAGTAAAATATTGCTTTCAACCATTCCTTTTCAACATAACTTATAGATTGATAGAGTAAAAGAATGTCTTTTTTTAGGCAACTAAGCCCGTTTAATATCAGTCATACCTTTGGCCCAGTCTTCAAGCTATGAAATTGCAACTAAGTATGTACTGAGTTATAGCACAGAAGTCAACTCTGCAGTTCAGTTCTCTAATTTTGTATTTCAATTTGTAAATTACTAGAACAGAACAATTACAAAGCAGAAATAATTAAACAGCTTTATCTTTAATGTATAATGTATAATATATATTTTTTTGCCTTCTCAGTATACAAAAATATATGCATAGTTAAGTAATAGACCTGAAAATCAATTTTTTAATTTTTTTTGTCACGTTTCTTGATGTGATGCTTCTACTTGCCAATCCTAGAAAATAATAAGCAGAAAGAATAACATATCCTCTACTCTTACTATGCAGAGACTTGGGAAGCTGCCATTTCATCTGGCACATATAAAACTGAAACAAAAGAAGATAAACCCAGCTGATTAAAGATTCTACTCTTGCTTCAAATTTTCATTTACTTGAGGAACCTAAATTCTGCTCTGAGTGGAATAATTCCTGGCTTATCAGAGTTAAATGAGTGAAGAACTGTGATTCATGAGACTAGCTGAAAATATTTTGTGGATATATGTTTCAGAAAGGTGCATACTCAAAACAAACATCTCCAAATGCTCTTCTTAATGAGAACAAAAAGTTAAACTTTGTGATCATTTATTTAATTTGGTTCAGCCAAGCAAAAAGAAAATAGAAAATAAATTCATCAATTGTAAACCAGAAATATCCAAAAAGCCTAGAAAAATAAAGCAAAACAGGAAAAAAAAAAAGGAAGGGATAATATTTTGGACTACTTGTATTACTATCATATAAAATAACAGATAATGTTCAGGTTGGAGTAACATTGCTGGATCCAATACTCATTTTCATCCACATATGCAAATTATCAATTCATAAAGATCCAAAATCCAAAACTCCTCACAAATAGCATCCTAAACTGCAAGTTCCACTTCTGTGTTCCAGTCTTGAGATACTTTCTTCCATTTTTCCATTGAGACCAAAGGATTTTACAAAATCACATGCTGCATGTTACAGTATAAAAATGTATCCAAAGGACAGGAACAGCTAGAGTTTCATAGCTATATGTTTAGTTTTATATAAAAAAGTGTGAATTTGAATTGCTGAATGCTTCTGAAAGTATTTCATGTTTTATAAAATGAACAACGTACATATTATTTCATGAACTGATAATGAGCTGAGCCATTTTGTTAGCTCTTTCTGATACTTAGGCTACAGGCTGTTGATTTTTTTTTTAGTATACGCCTTATATGCATGCATATCATCAGCAATGAATGTACAAACCTTGGAGCCACAAATTCCAATATACTTCCAATATGTCAAGGCTTAATGCCAGCAAGGATATTCTTTATTAGCTTTCTGAAAACCAGACTGGAAGGCAAAATGCCTTGCAGAAGAAGACTTCCAGACTAGAAGGCAAAATGCCAACACAAAAAATCAAGCTTGTACTCTGACAGCATAGTGCTCTCCCATCCCTGTTCCCACTTCTGTCTTCTATGTACTAACATCTCTCAAGGAAGAAACCAAATGTAAAAGTCCAGTACAAATCCCCATGCAGACAAATAACTTCATTTGGAATAAACATATGGAATAAACATATTAGTTTACCTACTACTATTGGTGCTGTATCAGTTGCCCTTAGTGCTCTGATGTTAAACTATCACATTCAGACAACCCAGATAAGCATAATCTAGTTATGTAACTCAGGGCCTCATCAAGGGAGCAGATTTCAGCATGTTTGTAGGCAGTATTTTTAAAAAAAAGTAATTAAGTAAATAGGGAAGGTTTTAGTTCCAGTGAACTTCTAAAATATGTCAACTTATTCCTGATGCGGAATATACTTCCACATTGTTCTCCCTTCCTTCTCTCTATCCTAGCCTATTGAGGCCCTAGAGTTTTCTACCACACAGAGCAATCAAGAGTCAGGAAGGTTCTCTTTGCACCTCAATTTAAAGTGCAGATATGTGTAGAAGGATATTCAGATGAGGGAATCTGGTTGCTTCTTGCTGGACTGCACATTGTCTGGTTGCCCTGGTGCTAGTAGCAGAGGAGAGGAATAGCAAGTAGATAGGTTTTACTCCTTGATACTCAACCTCAGTCTTGCGTGACGCACTTGTAGGATTGGTGTGTACTACACTGGTATGTACTACAAATGTAAGGAAACAGACAGTGACACAAGCGAAACTTATTTGTTGTAGGCTTTTTGCCTCTGCTAGAAGCCTGGAAAGGCAGCTGCCTGCAACAGCAGCAGCTGCCAAGAGACAGACTGGAGTGCATATGGCAGTCTAGGAATAGCAGCAGTATTTATTTGTCTCCCTTCCCACTCTCCCATCTCAGCTCCACCACTTACCTTTTCATCCATCCCAGAAACAGGAGCATCTTGGCCCCATCACAGTGGCAGAATTTCGGTTTTGTTTCCAATGCAAAAAGGTTGAGAGCTGCTCTGCTGGCAAGACATCTCTGTTGACCGCCTAGCAACAACAAGCCAAATGATGCTATCTCTTTTATCACACTTGCCAAACTCAGAATGAAAGCTAAAAATATGATTTTTTTAGGGGGGGCGGGGGAAGGATGTCGAGAGGGTTCATTGCAATAAAAATGGATTTCAGTTAGGATATGATTCTTTAAACTGCAGAGTTCTAAACCCTGTAAAGATCTGGGTAATAATGGAAACAATGAAGACTGCCATAGTAAGCCAATTCTCTCTGGAACTGATACTTTTTCATAAACAGACTCAGAGTTCAGTCATAGTGACCCTGAATGGTTAGACAAATCCAGGCAGGGCTTCTATGAAATATGTGACTTCTTAAAGTCTGTTTCAAATTTTATTTTATTTTCTGTGTAGGTTGAGTTAGTGTCTGTTCCAATTAAAATAGCAAGCAGAGTAGGTTTCATCTACATTTAGACTTAGATTTCTGACAATTTAATCTTCCCCTAGT
Organism: Rhynchotus rufescens; assembly: GCA_032273925.1. NCBI lineage: Eukaryota > Metazoa > Chordata > Aves > Tinamiformes > Tinamidae > Rhynchotus > Rhynchotus rufescens. The sequence continues at coordinate 7,095 of JAVCKT010016400.1, forward strand.
TCTGCCTTTTTTTGAAATGAATTTACTTTGCATGACTGAGAACAGGTAACACATCTGGAATTAGGAAACGTTCGTCTAAAATAGTAACAGTAAGTGTATTTTCAAGATGTTTTTCTCTGAGTTGTTAAAAACTGAATGAAAGCCTGAATATTATATGTTTTTCCCTTAAAAAAGTATCTAAGTGCATAATTTCCATTGTCTGAGCTTGTTATGTTGTGCCTCATTTTTGCGCAGCACTTAGAAGACAGAGCCTTCTATTTTGGCTTTGCATAAAACCACCTTCCAAATGATTATCTTTTCACTTTTTATTTTATAGAAAATCAAATCCTAATTAAAAACATGCATCAGAAAGGTATTACAGCTGCAAAGTTGAACATCAGAAGTCAAAAATTGTCAGAGTGAATTTTACCTCACCATCCTTACCTTATACCTGTCATACACATATACATGATCTTCTCTTCAGTCCCTATGAGTGAGAGCTTGCCTGAAGACTCCTAAGAGCTTTCCTGCAGTAAACTTGTGCAATGATGCCAGCAGGATCAGAAAGCAACTGGGAAAAAAGGAGCATTGGAAGGAAATCATAGCTTTGTCTTCTGGAGGTCAGCACAGAGCTGGCATTGCCCTGACAGGCAACTCTGGTTAAGGAAAAAGGATTTCTGATTCACAGTGTCCCTCTGCAGTTCTCATCAGAAAGCACCATCCTTGTGGGTTCTCTGTTACAACTAAACCCACTAAAAGATGCTGCCCTAAAGAAGGCACCGATAGAAGCAGCATGTCCCTTCCACAAATTGGGAACATTACACACTTACTGTATTACTTTTCTGTTTTGATGGGGGCATGAATGCCAACCAGCTCCAAACTGCTCCTTTGTCTGCTACTGGGACAAAGCCTGTCTTACACACAGGCCCTACAGGAGTGGGGAATTAGGAACTATGATCCTATGTGACATACACTTTTCCCGAATCTGATTGCATATGTCAGGCAAACTATATCAGCACATTGAGGAATTTTGAATGACAATTCACAAATAAGTGCATTTTTGTAGTGCTAAAAATGCAGAGTAGTAAGTTACTGAATTTCACAATTCCATAATATTTCCTGATGGGTTAGGGGAGCTTGCAGAATTTGTATAGCTGCCACACACCTTGCCTGCATTAGTAACATGACAGAAGCAATTACAGTATCTCTTGATTGAAAAAAATGAATTGAGCATTCTCTAAGGCTCTATCTTAGATCCTCACAACATCTTCCATGTCATCAGTAACTTCAACTGTTCTGTTCTTTTTGTCAGAGTAGTCTTTTCCATTCTTTCCTCACCTGTATCTAACAGAGGCCACAATTCAGATTTTTCCTAAGACACTTTCAGTCTAGCCATTCTTCTATAAAATCTGGCTGCAATTTATTTATTCCTCTCCCAAGGTTTCATTTCTTCCCTTTTCCCACTACTACTTTGTGCAAAAGATGATGTAACATGTCTATTCTTAACCTCAGCTATGTCTGTGACATAGTTCTTTTTTTCGTGTTAGAGAACTTAGCTACATATATTTACTTTTTCCAGACATAAGTCTATTTTTTTCCTTCTTCTGACCCTCAGTATTTTCTCAGAAACTAGGAATGTGACCTACATGCCATTTATAATTGTTTTCTTGTCCTACTGAATAGTTGCCACATTAAACTATTTGCTATTATAGGTATTACAGTAAACCTCAGGAGCTCCCTGAGAAATAGTCAGAGTGCTCTGTGTTGTACAATGTAGTTCTCTGAAAACGTTTAACATCTGAATAGACAAGAGAAAGCAAAGGGCAGGCAAAAGACCCAGAACATAGGAAAATGAGACCTGTGATGGTATGGAAATGGCTGCATTAGCTCTACCAGTTATTCCTCTTCTTTACTAACTCTTTGTATGTATCTTTACTTAGCTGAAATAGGGAAATGGTTAACAAGAGAAAGGAAAGGCAAGGCAAGGCAAAGCAAGGAAGAGAAATCTTTAAGTGAGGACTGTATATTGAATTTATTCCATGGAATTCAAAGAGTTTAAATGAATATTGAATTTCATGATAGGCACACCAGTGACTTTTAAGACTAAAAATAACACCTGAGTAGTAGTAGTTCACAGCTTCAGACAAGTATGCTTATGCTACTTCTGTTCTGAGGTAATGGCATTAAACTTTTCTTGAAATGCAGATGATCCACAAGGGATCCAAGGCTCAGCTGAGGTTTACATTAAAAGTCCTGCATGCTTACATATTGAAATCTGCCTTCTAGCAGCAGGACTAGTTTTGTTCAGTGCTTTGTCAGGGTAACAGGAGTTGTTCAGGGGATTGATAATGGCTGCAAAGGGGTTGTGAAGTAGTTGTAATAGCACTATTTTCTAGTAAATCAAGAGTATTGGTCTCTAATTTATTGAGATTTTTATGCTCAAACCTTGTGTGCTCCTTTGGGCTCTAGATTTTCCCCTGTCTCTTCTCCACCAAAATAAACAAACCAAAGCCATCAACTGACTTTACTAAAATGCATAGCAAATGACTGCTAAAGTGTTCATAACTGAAAACAAATCTGTATTTTTCTTCTCTTTTCTTCCTTCTCCAAGGCCTCTCCAACTACCTGAGTTCTGTAGCAGTCCTGTCACACTTTATCTGAGTCTGCACGTCTGGGTGCATCATATCAAGGTGAAGAGCTCAGTTCCTTCCTGAGTGCTGTCCTGCTCTGACAGCAACACCATTCTTGGCTATGGACACCCTGAAGAGAAGTACAGAATGACATGCTTACTGTAAAACAGATGATCAGCCTTGTTAAATTCAGTAGTGCTTAAAGTTAATCACAATTTTATGTGCTTTGCTGGGTCAAGATTTAAACCAAAGATTTGACAGTTCAAATGTCTAAGCTGATCTTCACTACCATGCTGTTGGAGGAAATGAGACATTATTTCTCAACAAAGATCAACAAAGATAGTAATAGATATGGTCAATTTTACAGTGCAGACAAAACAGTGCAAAAAGGGCAGCCCACAGAAGAATGTGACCTGGTAGAAATGAAGTTCAGACACATTTCAGATTAATTTGATGAAATCCAACATCTCTTATTTTTTTTTCTATACCATTTAATGCAAAATTTAGTGCCTTTTCATAGAATTACCTTCATTTCAAGGGTGAAATCCTTTTTTTTTTTACTAGCTTATAGCTTTGTGTTTGCCAAAAATGAGTTATATAAAAAAGGTAAATAGACCTTCTATTTAACAGAAAATAAACAAAAGAAAAGAACAATGATAGCTTGATAGCTAAATGGGCAATCTGAAGTGACTCCAGCTCTAAACCATACTAACAACTATTTAAAGAGCAGATCCATTTTATAAAGTGATCTAATTGCCAATTCTATAAAAGAAGTAAATCCAGTTGGAAGGAAAGACTGCACATTAAGTCTTTCCAAGAGAAAAAGCATCTAATATACAGTTGTAATTTCTCCAGCCATGAAATATCCATGTTTTTCTCACAAAGTAATATAGTTTTGTCTACTATAAATAAAATACATGTATAGCTATGTTTCTTTAAGTGCCTTGAACCTCATTGTTTCATCATTGGCTAACAAGATTACCAGGAAAATCTGAAGTAACAATTACTATGTATAACTAATTATAGAATAATATAAAACAATCAATATAGCAAGATGGAGGTATGTCTTTGGGAGTATTTGAGGAGGAAAAGAAAAAAAGTGATAAAAAAAGTTGGATCCTTGACAATTCTCCTATAAGTTTCACTCCACAGAAACATCAATGTAGATCATAAAATAACTAACATAACTACACCTTTACCATTAATTAGTCAAGGGAAAGGCCAGAAAAAACAAGTCATGAGACTGAATTAAAAAAGAGGAGAATGCTTTTCTTGGTGGGTTTTTTTTTTCATTCATGTAGATGAAAACAAACTTCTTAAAGAAGTTTGGTTATTTCTTATCTATACATAAATATGATTAAGAATTAAATATTCTTAAATATTTTAATTCTTAAATTCTTAAATCCACTAAAATTAGTTTTCATTAAATTGTAGAATAATTTAGGTTGAAGAGACATTTCAAGATCAACCAGCTCGCTAGTCAAAGCATTGTCCTTTCCTTGTGCACAGGGCCAGCCATTTCACTATAGAAAGCACTCAGGTTGGTCAGGCACAATTGGCTTTGCATAATTCAGTGCAGCCTGTTCTCAGTCACCTTCATGTGTCCAGCACAGCTTCTTGGAGGACTTGCTTCACAATTTTTCCCCTACAGCTAAGGGGAACCTGACTGGGTTGTAGTTCCTCATTTATGGTCCTTGAGGTTAATTTACTTTTATTTATTTACTTATTAAGATAAGTCTTTTACCTTTTTCCAGACATTAGGAGCTTCCTAGTCACCACTCCTCTTTAAAGATAATGGAGATCAGCTTTGCACTGATCTCAGCCAATGCCCTCAGCTGCAAACCATCTGGTCCCATGGACTTACATATATTTAATTTACTCAAGCTGTACTGACCTCTATCCTCCTCTGCCTTGAGGAGTATTCTCTCAAATTTTGCTGCCATGCAGATACATGAGAAGCTTCAAATTAACTTTCTGTCTAATATTCAATCCTGTTTTACCTTTCCAGCCCTTAGTATTAGATTTACTAATCTATATAAATAAATCATTTTCCTTTTTGAAGGTCACCACTGGTAAGATTCCTCCTTCCTTTTGTCCACTATAGTGCTTCCTCCTCTCCTTCGTATTTCCAAAGTGTCTTTAGACAATGGGATTTGCTTCAATTACCCTGTCAAAAGAGCTAGTCTATGTTAGTGCGTTAGTTGTGATAGAAGAATATTAACATCAGCATCTGTATCTGAAAACCTATTCAAAGTATAACCAAAATCTCCCTGTGGGTAATTTTCATTTCTCTTTGCTAGACAATCACTTATTTTGAATGCCATATTAAAATGGACTATTAAAATTAATACTACACTTTTTAAAGGAAGGATAAGACTTTCATACTCCAAATAGAATTGTATTTGTTTATTTTGAAAAATTATTTTTAAATTATTTTCAGAATAAATATTTGTAGTCCAATATGGAACATCAAGGATGAAAAGCTTTCCTTGTTACCTGATATAGATATTAAATAAAGAAAGTTTTACTAAAAAATAAATCCCCACTG
>JAVCKT010016404.1:0-18168 GCA_032273925.1 Rhynchotus rufescens
ATCTATAAAATAAGAATGTACTAGGGAAAAGTTTTTTTTTTTTTAATTAATTTTTAAAATACAAATGTCTCTTTCCACTAATAGATTTGGGCATTGATTCTTCCTGATCTCACCTTGGAATGGAAAGAGCATCATCAAATATTTGCTCAAAAAAAAGAAAAAATGCTTTGCAATGACAGATGGGGAGCTACACAGGAGAAAGGTTTCACCTCTTCAGCATTTTATCTATCCTGCCTTCCAAGGAAAAGGCACAAAGCCAGCAAATATCCTCTGCATTACTGGGAAGCTGCACGTCTAGCCAAGGCACCAGTGCCCAAGCCAAGACTGTCAGGAAAAAAAAAGTAAATTGCACTTGTCTTATTTCACTGGGGAAATAAATGACAAAGTAATAAACAAAATAGATGGTTAAAAGTAATTAGATTTATAAAGCACTGTGCTTTAAGGCACTGCTTATTGAAAAGACAGAAATTAGGTTTTCAAAATGCTTACACTTCTGATAATTTGCAGTGTTCTAGTAATTCTGCAAGAATGCTTGTTGCACAGGTGTATTATTTTTAACCTGAGGGCAATCTGTCAACACAGCAAATAAAATAGGCAAGAAAGGCAAAGACAGAAGGACAGAAAGAAATCAAGCTGGGCCTGTAAAGCAGAATTATCCTGAGTTAAGTAGTAAGCATTAATAGCAAGTGTATATGTGGATCAGGATGTGTAATACATATTTGGAACAGAAATAGAAAGAACAGAATAGACCATATTTCAAAGAAAGTGAGAATTGGAGAATAAGGAGAGACGAGCCTGGAACTAATATAGTATTCTTTCCTATTACTATAAGAGCAAAACTAGAGGCTGTATATCAGTGAAGGAGGCAGCTAGAATATTATAGAATGGATATAAAATCTGTAAAATATATGCAGCATTATTCAAAATGTATTTCCAAGCATGATATTAACTGCATATCTTCTGGCTTTGATTATGTTGGGGTTTAGACAAAGCTGGCCTGAGAACTAACCAGGAAGAGGGAACAAGAGAGATACCCAGCATGTTTCAAGGAGTAGTAGAAATGTCATCAGCAAGTGCACAGGAAAGTCCAACAGTTGATACTACAGCAAGGCCCTTAGCAATCACCACCACATCCTAGAAACACCCAAACATGATGCAGCCTTTTGCCAACATTTTCCAGGTCTGACATACTGACTTCTATCCCCTCTCCTGCCTCCTTTCTTCACATCAGCATCTGTCCTCTCTTCAGCTTTCCTAAAATTTGGTTTCATGAGGAAGGCAGCTAAACCAGGAGCAAAGCCCGTGTGGTGTGTGCGGCGTCGCCTTGGGCACCGGCTCTCGCCCATCCCGCCTGCCTGCACCGCACCTCCCTCCGGAGTGGGTGGACTCACGTAGCAACTGGTCCTTGCAGGACCAACCCCAGGTCATAAAACTGGCATGAAAAACACAGGAACAGTTATTCCTAGGGCTAGAGACTATCTCATATATCTGATTTTCTTCATTGACTAAGCAACACGGGCCAGACAGCCTCTCCCTTGCTGATGAGCCTTTTGCTCTGCAGAGAGCTGCTTTGGGATGAGCTTGCAATGCTAATTCATCACCCTCGCAAGAGCTGCCACCGGGCCCTGCAGGTAACCTGCCAGCAGGCAACCTTGTGAGCACAGAGCTAACCTGCCAGCAGGCAACCCCACGAGCACAGGCTCCAAAACAGCAAGCCCTCAGTGAGCCACATGCAAGGAACGAGCTGGGGTATGAGCTGCACTCCTGCCCTTTTTGGGCCGTTAGCTTTTGCAGCAAGGCTCCTGTCATCTTCATCATCTCCCACTTCACACCACCGTGTCCTTCTGGCCCACATCAAATCAGCTAAGAAACAATTAGACCCAAAATGTCAGTGAACAACCTAGAAAAAGGACTGGATTTCATATTGGGATGAGGCTTTAAAGATTGGTTTTTGGTGCCTTGTTGTTTACAAATGTGGTATACAAAAGGACTGGTCTTTTATACCTGAACCAGTTGCAAGTAAAAGCCACTTGCTTGGCTATTTTAGTGCAACTTGGCAGGAGCAAACCACCTAAGTGAGCTTTGGGAAAATATTTCAGACTTTGGCTTTCATTAGCAACCCTCTAGCGAGAGGGGTAACTGCACACAGCAGTTATGACAAGGGCTGCAGGCGAACGCAGGTAACTGCCTGGGTTGGCTTTGAAACAGCCCCGAGGATCCAGCCACCAGGCAGTGCAAAACCACCTGCGGGGCAAGGGGCCTCACCCGCCTCTGCGCTCCACGCCAGCAGGGATAAACTAGCTGAGAGCTGCTGCCTGGAGGCTGGAATTGCAATCTCCTACAGGAATCTATTGCAGTAGATGCACATCCTTGCTGTGGCGTCGTCTTCTGACTGTGCCGCTCGCTGCACTTACCAAGCCAGGCCTGCTGAAGCCCAGGGCGAGGGGAGCACGCAGGGAAGGGAGGGACGTCCAGCACTTGCAATCACCAGCGTTTGCACTGCAAGTCTCTACCCATTACCCCCGAAAGCTGCTATGTAGCAGGTGACAGGAGTGTGACAGTGCTTTCACTCAAAACTACGAGCCTTCCAAATTACAACTGTCAAATGCATTCACCTAGCAGCTTATGTGTAAACATAAGCCAGATGCATTGGCATAATAAAGAGCCAATCAATGCCCGGGGAAGGACAGATTAGTAAAAGATGCTTCTGTCAGAGGACAAATTGAGGACAGGAGAAAAGATGAAATTCTATGAATACAATTGCTCCCTGTGAATAGCAACATTCAGCTCTTGTTCTGATTAGATGGAATTGGTTCAGATGAGCATCAAGAACTTCTGAATGCTTTTCTAAAACTGCTGAGGCTTGTCAAAATGTACTGCACCAATGCCAGGAAAAGAAAACAAAGCGAAGCACCAAAAACTCTCGAACCGATTCTGAAAGAATCCAGCGGTTTTGTGACTGTGCCTACCCACTCCATTTGTGCCTTCCAACTTTTCTTATCTGGCTCAGTAAATGTGAGTCACAGGGTACCTTCAAACTTTGAATAGGTTTGGATGAGGAGCCGTGCGCTGCTTTGCCTCATGCAGCTCTCAGAAAAATAGTCCGTCAGTCAAGCCTAGACTCTAAATTCTTTACCACAGCTAGTGATGATGATATATGGAGTGAACAGAAAAAAAAAATAAAATCCCTTGATATTTCTAAGAGCAGCTGGCTGCATTGACAGTTTGAGAAAAATCTTGTTCTGACTTTTAGTGCTGAACAAATTTGATGGATAAGTCACTAACCGAGAACTGATATAGAGCTCCAAATTACTGTATTGAACATTCCCCTGAACACAGTGCAGTTTATTAAAATATATAAATGCCATTATTTGAAAGGTAGCTCTCTAGCAATGTTCTTAAAGAGACAAGGCCCTGAGGTGGCCCTTAATGCTTGGGTGCAGGCATGCACGTGAATAAAGATATCATTTTAGTCTCATCTGAAACAGTTTGCTCTCCCTCCCTTTGCAATCCATGTTCTCTTGATAGAAACAAGAACAGAAAACATTATTAGTAATCCACTGCCTGTTCAAAGTGAAAAATCCCCTGGTAGAATTAGGAGAACAATGAATTAGGAGAACAATGGCAAAATAACTCCTTTTTTTTTTTTTTCTTTGGGGACAATTTATATCCATGGAGATCTGAACACTTAAAGAGGAAAGTGTTTTTTATTCACTGAAATTCACATATGCTTCCTGAAAACATCAAAATGTTTCACAAACTTTCATCAGTTTTGCTACAGACATCCCTAAGGGGAGGGACCACAAGTATATTATTTATCTTCATACAGTTGCATGAAGTCGTGCATAGAGAGAGACAGAAACATCCAATATCACGTCCTAAATCAGCCAAGTTTGGCAGCTTCAGCTCTTAACAAGGAATCCTGTCTAAATATCCAAGCTGTCCTGAATGATAAACTGCTTCAAAGAGGGTTCAAGAGGGAATGATTAAGTACTTGCTGGTTTATTTTGTCTCTTGTCCACAGGGAACAAACTGATGTCGAATGAGCTCAACAGCCACCGCCGCCGGCACACGATACTGGGCAGGCAGATAGAGGAAGCGCCAGCGCTGGGCCTGGGGCCGCTGCCCTCGGCGCCGCTGCCCTCGCTCCTGCCGCTGACGAGGGAGCCCGGGTGAAGACTGTCAAATTTACGCTGAGCAGCACCAGGTAACACACCAGCGTAGCAAACCCAGCACGTGCATGGGCATTTTTGCCCTGAAACTTCATTTTTTACACATCTGCCTTGTTTCCACACGTGAAGCCCGGCTGGCTATGAGCCCAGGAGCTCCACGTAGCGCTGCAGGATGGTGGTCCCAAGGGCACTAACCAGCTCTGAAGCAGGGAGGGAAGCGCCCGGCCCCACACGGCCTCAACCCCTGCACCCTTCCCGCCTTCACCAGCCACGTCCTGGGAGCGCAGTGGGATACGGTCCCTGCAGAGAGAAGGGTCATCAAACGTAGAATCACTGAATCATGATGGTTGGAAAAGACCTTCAAGATCATTCGAGTTCAACCATAAACCAACTTGAATTGAAGGTTTAGGCAATTCTATTACCCAGTGCTGTTCTTTAAAGCATTTCAAAGGGCTCTGTTTCGCACAGCGGACTTCTCAGCAGTCCCAGTGTACAGGTGAAGAAGGCAGAGGGTTCAGACAAACTGGTTCCCATGGATGTCTTCTCTCCTCCTTTCTCCAGAGCAATGAAGCTCGGTGCACAAACCAAAGACGGCTGCAGCTGCCGCCTGCTTCTTGGGTGCCACAGAAATGAGGCAAAGCAAGGAGAGACCAAAAGGCCTCTACAAGGAAAATCAGAAGGAGCAGAGTTGTCCTCCATCTGTGCTATGCCCCATTCCCAAATCAGCACCTCCAATTACCGAAAGCTTCTGGCCAGAGCAATGCAAGCACTGTGTGAAGCCAACATCTTCAGTGCTGCTTTGCTAATGAAAGTAAATTGCTTTTCTTCACTGCAATTTTGCGTAGGGAAGGGAAAAAAAAAAGAAAAAAAAAAAGGCAAGAACACCAGAAAACAATTTCCCAATACTTCTATACTTCTAAATTACAGTATTAGATACCAGAGGCTGTTTCAGCTTGGGATTGGAAAGGAAACACAGAATTGTGTTTGTGTCCAGCAGTCTCACTACTGCAAATCTCCTCTATATTCATTACAGCCTGTTCCTATTTGTTCTGTGCCATAGGGCACATGTAATTGCAAGTCAGTAGCAAAGAATTTTTTTAATAAATCCATCAAGCCAGAGGTGGTACCACACGACCAGAGACAGGGCATTTAGATGTAGCAAAGAGGTGGGCAACACAGACACACAGCCCTGTTGGCTTGATCCCAGTGAAACGCAAGGCTGAACATGCTCTGAAGTGTAACCAAAAGGATGTGAGCAGAGAAGGGCTGAAATGTGACCTGGGTGCCAGGAAAATAAGCAGCCCTGGTACCTCTGTTGGCCAAAGTAATCCGTTTTCTTAACAAGGTTATTGCCTTATATTCCACCTGCACAGGCCAAATATTTGGGACAGCACTATGTAGAAATACACCCCTGAGCCTGGCAAATTTCTGCTCAGGTGCATTCCCCCCCAACCTCATCCTTCTGGATCACATGCACTCATATTAGTGTGCACAGGAAAACAGAGCCCCTATCTGATGCGAGGGGAAAAGATACCACAAACAGAAAAGCAGCACGGGGGAAGGAATAGGATGGCTGGCTTCTTAAATGGCTGGAGATTAATAACAGGAAAGAATGGAGTCATTAAAACTGAGCGCTTTTGGCATGAGAGCAAAGCAATACAAAGTGATGTGACGAAAGTACATCTGGAAATTAAAACAGAGCTTCTGAACAGCAGAAGGAGGAGGTTCAGCAATAACCTTGTTGCAGGAGCAATGAGAAGGAGAAAGGGAATTTCAACTACTTCTAGAAAGAGTTACATCAATTTTAAATGGGATTCCAACTGAACACAACTTCTCAAAATATGCCATCCCTCTTCTATTAGGCTTGGTTTAGTTCTGCAAATTGATGAAGCCTTTGTAATCTCAGTCCAGAGTCTCTCTCCTTTTTCAAGAGACACAACAAGTCTGTGTATAGGAGTAATGTCATATTTCACAATAACAATGCTGAAAACAAACCCCATCCCTCTAGGTCTGACTTTGGGTGGCTCTGAAGCCCTTAAACTCACATTAAAGTCAACAATGTTTGGACTAGCAGATGCAAGTGGCTTTTACCAAGGGACTTCCTTTAACCTGAGTACAACTTCTTCTCCAAAACATCACGCACAAACCGAACAGGTGGAGGTTGTTCAACTGTAAGGGCCACTTGGTCACTGTGGAGCTTTTCCTTATTTTGGGCTTTTATAAAGCACCTAGAGCTTTGCAGTAAATGCACGTGCATTGACACAGAACAGAACGCAGAACAGAACGCAGTTGCAAACCAGACACAGGAAGAAGCTCCTGTCTGCTGCAAGGAGGCAAATCCAACATAGGCATGGGGGAAAAAATGATAAGCAGGCAAGTTCATCCTTGGTACCCCTAAAGCATTAGGGCACAAAGGAGGAGAGGACAGTCACGTCTGTCCACAGCCCTCTCTCAGGCCAGGCAGCCCATGGAGGGGGTCCCTGCTGCCACTACCAGCAGCAGCACCCGTGAGGCTCTGACAAGGGCACTGCCCAACGGGCGAGTAGCACAGCACCCTAGAGGACAGACAACACTTATCCCTTCTGGACTGTGGCTTCCGAACAGCCAGGGAGAGCGAGTACCATTCCCTGGAACCCAAGAGAGGAAGGGAAGCTACACATTATCCTTAGGGAACAGAGATCAGATCCCTGCTATTGGACTTACCGTGAGCTGACCTGACTGGCCTTGAGCTCTGGGATGCCTCCAAGTACAGGCTGCTGGTTTATAATGTGAAGATTTTAAAGATGAGAACTGCAGCTACTCATTTGCTACCTCTCCTACACAATTACTGCAAAATAAAGTATCTAAAAAGACTGCGAGGTATGCAGATACTATGATATTTATAACTTAGATTGACAGAAATTGGTCATCTTTTTTAACAGAACCCTGAAAATTTGTGGATAACTGAAGCATCTACACAGGCCCACTTCATTTCTGTTGAAAAACAAGTTGAAGAAGGCAAATGTTTGAGATAATTGAGGCAGACTAATCTTCCCTAATTATCTCTATTCCTCTTCAGTACCTCCCATCCTCCCACTACTGACTCCTGCTTGCCCAGGAAGCTCTAAACGCAGGAAATAAACAGGATTTCAGCTCCGCAGCCCCTACTTGTATCCTGAGCACAGCTGCAGTGAAGAACAGGCTGCTAAATGAGGAGAAACACTGACAAGAAGCAGAGGGCACCCATTAACCTCTTCAACAAAGCACAGCCAACACTCGATTTTATTAGGAGGAGTAGGAAAGCTTAAGAGTTAGCACTCCTCCTTGAAAAATTTAATTAGATTGTGATCAACAGTCTTGGTATATTTATCCAATAATGACTAAATTAGCCACTACTTCTCTGAAGAGAGTTCTTGGGCGTCTTGTTCATAATTCTCTGAAAACGTCACCTCAATGTTTAACAGGAGCCAAAAAGACAACTTTAGAAATTATTAGAAAAGAACTAAAGAAAGAGCAGGAAATACAATTACGGTATATTTCTGGTCCCATAGTACCCTCCTAGACCTCAACCTCTTCTCCTCAGTCTCAAAAAGTATATAGCAGAACTAGAAAAGTTTCACACAGAGGCAACAAAACCATCAGATACATAGCATGGCTTCATTACCTAGAGAACTTATATAAACAATAATTTTCCAGCCTAGAAAAGAGATGAGTGATGTGAGCTAAAATAAGAGAATACAAAAAGATGAATTGCAGGGAAGAGACAGTAATTATTTTCATAAGCCAAAATCTAGGGGTGCTCAGTGAAGTGATGGTGCAACTTTAAAATAGAATTGCTTTTCATGTGATACAGTTATTAGATTGTGAAACTCAGGTCCCCCAAATGACATGGAAGACAAAAGTACAATGGGTTCAAATAGCAGTGAGACAAATTTTGGGGAAAAAAGTCCATTAAAAACTACTAAGTAAGATGATGCAGATGCAACTCCCATCTCAAGAAGTTCCTCAGCTATCAATCCCTGGAAAGGAGAATATGACACCAAAGAAAGCATTACTTTGCACACCTTGTTCTTATTTTTTTTTTTTTTTTAACTATTCCCATTAGCAGACAGGCTATTTGCCACCGGCAGGTTCCTGGTCGGATTCAACACGACCATTCTTCAGTTTCAATGGTATCAGATATTTTAGGGCCTGAAAGGATGATTACGATCCTTTATTGCACAACACAACAGAGACTACAGAAGTGCTCCACTGAATTTCTGCATCGGCCTCACCTTTCTGTGCCCTGCTTTACAGAGCACCCTAATGCAAGATGGGAAACGATGCAAGAGTCACCAGCTCCTTTGCAGTTTGCTATTCCAGTTGCTTGCTGATCAAAATACCTTCATTACTTCTTTTCTGAATTCCAGCTCTTTAGGTTCTTTTACTACAGTCTGCTGCTTTATACCAATGAGAACAAATGCAGAACTCAGCATTATTTTTACAGTTAATAAAATCAAAAAGAGTCAGCCAAATAAAAGACCTCATTCATTTTTTAAAGACATAATATACAGTTAGATCTAAAGATGTGTAATTTGCCTGCTGGTTGAGGTTATATATTAAGGGAACACTGAAATTAGCATTAATGGGAGGTAGAATATTTTTAAGACTTGTGGCTGAATTATCCCAGGAGGAAAAGCAAAACATGACAAGCACCGACGAGCGCTGCCAGATCTACCAGTTCATCCCGAGAAGACTGCGCACTCTTTGCTGCTGGCTTTCACTTTGTGCTTGTATGTCATGGTTTTAGCATTCATAAGATCATTCAGGCTTACAGAAGCCTCATGCAATATTAAAATGTTTATGCAACCCCTTTCTGTGCTTTAAGTAGCACCAAGTTCCGAGTGTGCAGAGAACAAGAAAAAAAAAATAGGTTCCACATCTCAGGAGGGAACCCGACTCTAGCTGAACTACGGTCTCTGAGCCACCCTCCGATTAATCAGAGCAGGAATTTTTATGTCAATCTGCACTGTTTGCACTCCTGCTCACTTGTCTCATGTTTAAAACCTGTTTCTGGGCTCAGGTGCATCAATGAGCTAAAGAACTGGCGATTAATTCAAGAAAGCATCTCTTTAAAATCACATTGCCCCTACAAGAAGAGCATTCCAGCTGTACATCACACAAGAAAGGTTAAGCCACAGAAGAGAAGGTGCCACTGCACCAGAAGCAGAGCTTCACGGAACCGCTCAGTGTTATCAGCAGCAAGCTTCAGACGAGGACCTGGAACAAAAAGAGCTCCACTTCCTTGTACACAGGCTTGGCAGCATGAATTGCTTAAGGATTTACAGACAAGCCATTGGAAAGAGTAAAAATAAACAGATAGATATATAGATACATAGATAGATAGACAGACAGACAGACAGATGGCAGCAGGAATGAGACTGCTAGAGACAACACAGGTCTAAAACAAGAGAACATGGGAGAAACAGCCAGAAGGCAAAGTGGTGCTTTTGTATCCTCCAGAGGTTTCCAGCCAGAAGGTCTCTGCTCCTCCTCACATTCCCAGCTGGAAGCTCAGCCAGAAGCAGGAGGCCCTTATGCCACTCTGCTCTCCTTATGCTCCATTTACACTGTGTGCAAGGCACAAGCCTCTAGACCCTATTCAGGCCTCGCTCCTTTGGTCAGCTGGAGTTTTGCTAAAGTCAAGAATCAAGAACAGTCGCAGAATGGGGTTATGTACATGAGGGATCCCTATGACCCCATTTTCTCACCACTGTATGCCACATTAGCAGTATAATTTATCTGCTTGGGGATGCTCATCCCAAACATCAGGCTGGATGATGACTGCCCAAGTCCAGAACCTCACAAGTATTTACCTGAAATTCTTTTTTAAAACAAATAAAAAAACTCTCAAATCCATCAGCACTTTTTATGATGTTTCCTCATTAACAGTGAAGTTAAGCATCTTACTGTGCCTTGTCCATTAAAGATTTAGGTCTCAGATAAAGTTGAGCTGAAAAATTCATGCTGTGCACGTGGGCCGAGCACCGCGGGCACTGCAGCTCCCGGGCTGGAGCAGGGGGCCCGCGGGCCGCGCAGGGCAAGGGGGGGCGCACGGGGTGCAGGGCCCTGCTGGGGCCCCGCTCAGCTCCTGGCTCCATGGGGCCCTTCAACAGGGCGCTGTGAGGCAGCTGCACCTTGCACTGCTTGGAAATTGGGGAAACTTGTTACAGGAGGCTCTAATACATGTGCAGCCCCAGAGTGAGCCTTGTAAGACTGCTCCAAGCCTCATGGGCCTCATGGAGACCCATGAGGAGATGGGAGACGTCCCCACGTCACAGCCACGCGTGGGCACCGGAGCCTTGTTTTGCGCCTCCCGGATGCTTCGTGCAATACCGAGTGCAGGGCGAGCGCCCCTTGCTCCAGGCAGCAGCGAACACTGCCCAGCAGCCAGCCAAGATTATGTTTTTTTTAAAAAACTTGTTGGATTTCAGAGATTTTCAGAAGTGATTCTTTTCTAAGGGTGTTCAGAGGCTTCGCAAAATGGGAGGCAGAATGAAAGGCTTGACAAGACGCTACAGAGCATTCACTCAGTCCAACAAAAGAGCTATAGAAAATCAACACCTATAAATATCCAGCAGTGTTTTTCCCCCCTTGTTTCTAGGCATAATATTGCTTCATTTAATATCACATTGACAGCTAAAAAACAGTCCAAATACTCAGTCATTCTATTATCACTTCAGCTGTTTGCTCTAAGAAAAATAAAATAAAAATCTAACTGTTCTTTCTAAAAAGATTGCAGCCTTCTCATCCTTCTCCCGACGTCTGCATGCCCTAACGCACACGCCCTCTCTGCCCGCTTCACACTGTGTGAATGACAGAGCTTTGGGTTCCGCGGCAGGCCTGGCAGAGCGGACGCAGCAGCAGGGAGGCAGGGAGGGGAAGACACCAGGGAAAAGGGTGTCATTGCTGTGTGTCCAGTGTTCCTAAATTTGATCTGCAGTCCAAAGTTGATCTGAGACCAGCACTTCAGGTGAGTGTCCTATAATGAGTAAATTACAAGACGTCACATAGTGTCTCCCTCAGTTTTCCTGCTGGACTGTCCCTCTTCACGCAAAGCAATAAATACGGCCAGCACAACAGGGAGCAGATGCTGGGCTTCTGGGGATGTGTCTCACCTGGCAGGAAGGACACTGGAGCTCCAGCCCCTGGCAGCAATGAATATTGGAGTACTTTGCACGCACTGGAGCAGCACGTGCAGCAGGGATTCAAAGTCATGCCCGTGCCTGCATGCAGCACTGCCCCAGGGCTCGGCTGCTCTCCTGACGTGTGCACGCTGCAGGTCCAACCTCCTCAGCAAAGAAGGAAAGTAAACCTGGGTTTCTGCATCCTGGGTGACCACTCTGACCACTTGGTTAAATACATAAAGAAAGCTTCTGGCCATTTTTATGACTCTAACCTCACATATTTTTTTCTAAAGTTTGTAAAAAGTTCTAAGAGAGCTTTTCTTTCTTTTGCAGAAAGCAAATTACTCTGGGGACCTGCAGGTGAGGACAAATAGTGAGCAATAGCTTTGAGCATAAATTCTTCAAGGCAAGGATCCATGAACTATTCTCTTTACCCAGTGCTTAACATCTGGGGAGCCGGGCTCTTGTTTGGTCTTCAGGCAGTGCCCTGAAGGGGCAAACCAGCACCATGGCTTTAGCCAACGATGGCTCAAGCAACCAACTGTTCTTGGAGAGAATCCCCAATTAATGCAAAAGGAACTGGCAGCTCTGGGTGCCAGGGATGGGAGCACCGATGTCCTTAGGTCCGTACCAGAGCGCAGTGCTGCATTCCCAGCCCTCCACCGAACCCTCTCTGTGGGAATGATGTGGCCTTTGTGGATCCGAGCCCAGAAAGTTTTAAAATGTATCAACCCCAAATAACATAGATGAGAGTTAGCGCTGGGGGGTAGGATGCAATTGGCCGTTTCCTTCCCTCCCATCTCATTTGAGCTACCCAAAGGACACGAGGTCGCTGCATGTCGATCCAGGTGGTCAAGGTGCAGCGCTGTGAATTCCTGCTCATCTTGAAAACCAGAGAGAAAAAAAATACAAATGAGAGCTTGCCAAATCAAACAGGACAATCCAGCTCTAGAACATACTTTACTTTTTTATTTAGGTTTAAAATAAAATAAATCAGAATGGTAAACAGCTTGTCTGCTTCTTAGAACCTAGAAAATCAAATATCTTCCACTGGTGAATTTGTCCTATTTGATTTGGAAAAGCACTGATTTTTCTCTTCTGCATTTCATTTCTAAATGAATATATACAATGTAAATGAATTTATGTAATACACAGAGCCTCCTTTCAAATAGGGCCATTTGTCAACGGTACATTAGCCAAGCCCCGAGCTGCTAGCACGCAAAAATAGAACAACTGCAATATAAAACTATAAGCAGCTCGTTGCATGAAGGATGCCAAAACTGGCTAATGACACAAAAGCTGTCTAGGGAGGATGCCCTGCAGGACTTCCAGGGAATATCCCCCCTTTATCCACATGTGTGCATGCAGGGGCTGGTTTTGGTCCCAGGTTTTATTAAACACAGTAAGACTTGCAGTGAAATGGCAGGGGCTGGCAGCACCGCCGCTGGAATTACCAAGGGCTGCTACTCGCTGCCAAGGGGCAGCAGGTCTGTCCCGGGCTGCTCCCCTCAGCTGGAAGTGGCCAGACCTGGGCTGAGCCGGCAAACCCAGCGGCCTTCTCACACCGCGAGATCCCTGAATTCCTTTCTGCACATCCTCTGTCCAATTTTTTATGAACTGAATGCATTCTCATGGAACTAGAGGTAGTAATTCTGGAAATAAACCCTGTTTCTCTGCATGATAAAAGAGAGAAGGCTACGATTAAACACTGAGACAAGTTTTAACCTGTATGTACTTCTAACAGAATGCATGATGCTTTGGCCACCTTATGAGAGACATGCAGCTGGGTGACACATGTGGCTTTCTGGCTTAATTACAGGCAACTCTGGTTCTCCTGGAGCACGTAAAGAGAGCAAGCACAAGACCACGTTCGGATTTGTAGAAAGCAGACTCTGAATTACAATTAGATGAATCTATCTAATCAAGAGTATGTCTTAATAACCTCATTATACAGTCATGGCAACTAGATGAAATATGAGAAATAGAGAACCACTGACCAAGCAGTTTTAAAGGTTGGCCTAACATTTTTCATATTCCTCAAGGGGAGGAGAAAAAAAAAGAAAGAAAAAAAAAAAAGAACAAGTACATTATGTTTCTGAGGAATAATGAAGTAGTGATGAAAACAGTGATCGTGACTGACTAATCCCTAATTGCCAAATAAATCAGAGTAGTTGTCTGATACACATATAAACATTATTCCATTGCTAAAAGACAACTCTTTCTATACCCCTGGGAGTTCCTATAACCTGGCTCCAATTACACTTGGATTAGAGGTAGCATTTTGAAATATCCCAGGGAAATGGATGTGCAGTCTGATCTTGGCATAGATTCCCTGGGGAAAACCTGCTACATTAATGTAGCAGCCTATGCTCTCTGTCCTGAAATTCGACCTACTGGGCATTTCTGGTCAGGAGAAAGCAGGACTGGGTTTCTATCGACAGTCATTAGGGCTGAACCTGTGTTTAAAGATGATATTTTCCCGTCTTGATTTTTTTTTTCTTGAATTTAAATAACTTACGGTTTTGGGACTACTGCCAAGAAAAGCCTATTAATAATCTCTTTCCGGACACAAAGAGACACATAAATGGAAAAGCATCCTCTGAGTGAGCCAGTTTCCAATCATTCAGATCTCACTATCAGGCTTATGAGTTAAGATGGGGAGGAAAAGATCAGGGGAGAGAGGAGAAAATGCTGAATAACCCCTCATGGGCAGGGAAGGGGACAATTTGTCCCCTCACTCTCATTCTTTGCTTCTTCGCCAATTTCTACTCATGTATTTCCTATGCTAAAAATAAAATCAGAGAAAGGAAAGAGGGAGGAGGGAAAAAGAGAGAAGAGTGAGAAACTGGAGCCCTCAGAGGAGGCATCAACACATAGAACCTGAGCATACTGGTTTCTATTAAAAAACAATTGGGGTTGAGGGAAAATGAGATTCAGCTACGGTGTGATTTAAACCCAGGACCAAAAGTAATAGAGTAAAAAAAAAAAAAGAAAAGAGGATAAAAATGCATACAGGTCTAACATCCAAACTACCAAGTGTGCACAGGTCCAAGCCCCATCCGAGCTCTGAATGTTCTTTGCTGCATGTGATCCCATGGGAATATGTGATGGGCCCAGTTTTTGCCAAGCCCACTCCCTCCCTCCTCCTGGGAGAGGGCCCTCAGCAGGCTCTGCCCTGCTCCTCATGCTGGCCTTATCAAGGCTGCCCCAGGCTTCAGCACATACCGAGTGGCGGTCGAATTTGTGACCTCTGGGAGGTTTGCAATAAAAACTTTGGCCGCTGTAAACGCACCGGCATTAGCTAACGAAGCAGCTCTCCCTCCCAGCACTGCCGCTCCGCTGCTGTAAGCAGCCCATGATGGGAGGTGACTCTAGCTCGAGCAAGAAGGTCCAACAACAAACGCTGCACACCGGACACCCGCACGCATGCAACGCTCCTGTGTCGTGCCCCTCAACCTCAGCAGTGGTTGCTGTGCCTGTCGACCACAGCAGCACTCTCCAGTCAACCCGGCACCCTGCCTGTTGGCTCTGCCAGTGCCCATGCAAGGCAACCCAGCATACAGACTTGGGCCACCCAACAAACCTTTCATTTACTCACTAATCATCAATTATGAACGAAGTGACACTAGACTTCATCTACGAGGTCACTGATGGAGATCCATTTTAATGTGCTCACGCTGTAAGGAACTACTGCTCTCTCCCACGAACAAGGCACAGTTGCACTGTTTGGGGCCCTGGATTTCAGAAGAAATCCTTGATTAAGAGCCAACTCATAACCTTTAATTAATTAGCATACATTCAAGCACAACATCCTTGAACTTTCAAGGGAATTAGCGTAAGAGATCCTAGCAATTAGTTAGTGCGTTTCAGAAGCAGGCAAGATAAGCGCGTATGAAGGAGAAAAAATGTTTTTCTGATGATATAACAAGATATGATCTTTATTCCACGCGAAACAGTTCAGATGTAACAGCATTGGTCAAAATTTCCTCCACATTTCCTTTTTATCAGCCAGCGTGTTCTTGTCCTTCAGATTTTTGCTTGACAACAGAAATACTCACGTTGTCCAGCACTGCACCAGGGTTAGAGTTCACTCCATTTCCGTGAGACTCTTCTCCTGACTTCCCAGGGGTGATCCCCTGGCAGATCACGCAGTGGGACCTCTCCAGAGGTCCTTTTTTCCCTGCCTTTCACCAGTACTGACTGAACCAGAGATCAGAGATCAGATGACTACCTGGCTGTGCACCTAACAGCACTGAGCGGAGAGTCTCCTTTACCAAAGCCATACTCAGCAATCCTAGGTAAGGTACGTAGCCTTGAGTATACATTTATATATTCTATCCACTTTACAGAATTGTAATGAGGATTCATCAATTTTTCAAGTATTTTGAGATCCTTGAATGACAGCAGGAACTTTTCCTTGCAGCACTTTAACCCCGCTAATTCCAGACAGGCTCAAAAATGAGGAAACACAGGACACAATCAAAATAGAAACCCCTCTAACTATTCAAATCTCAGCAGGAGATTGCATTAATTTAACATGGGGGAAGATGTGGAGTCCAGCCTTATTTTACACCATCTGAAATAGGAGAGGTAAAAGACATTCACTTTAAAAAAGCTCTATTCCCATCCTAGGCTTTCAGCAACATTTCTTAACATCCATTGATGTTAAATAGTAGAGATTTGAAAAACCCATTTAAGCCTTTTTTTGCAAGAGAAGACCATCCTCAAGGGTTACCACTTGGGGTGCATTTAAGGAAACCATCCCTTGGAAAATTATTTTATGCTCAGAATAGGGAGGAGGATGAAGACCAAGATCTCATTGCTAATTTGAAATGTATAAAGTGACTGGGCTAGCAGACTGTGACAGGTTCAAATCCCATCTGTTAGGCATGGCCTGACATTAGTTCAATAGCAAATAAGGGGTCTGTTTGAGCTAATAACAGATTGAGCACAACTTCTGCACAGTTATATGTCCAATGTGCTTCTGTGACACGGACCTGTCTGGTAATTCTTTCCCTTCATAGTTTCTGTAATTTGCTTTCCTCAGAGTCCTTGCCACTCTGCACTTTGCACATGGAAAATGGTATTTCTACACTTTGTCTCCATCTTACTAAAATTCCACATTTTCTGTGTTGCTTTTCAGGACAAGTTTTTGATTAAAGAAAAAAAAAAAACACCTTACAAGCACTTAAGCAAATTAGGTATTCAAGTTCCATCACATATCAAACAGATCTTCAGTACATCCCTTTTCCTCGTAAGCTCTTAATCTAGTTTCGAGTCATATGCAAATAGTGAAAAATCAAAAGAACCTCAGACGCTGAGAGAAAGTGCAAGTTCCTCCCAGCATAGCTGAGCTTCCTAGAACAGGAGATGGTTGAAAGAAATAATATGCTCTAAGGAGTAGCTTGCAAAGAGCAAAATCCAAAATTCACACAGGAATGCACATTCAAGCACCTGCATATGTTGCTTATCTTTGCATGCACACGTAGCCTTAGCTGCACTTAGCTCTTTTGCTGACATAAGTTCACGTTTCTTTTTAAATGCATATAGAACAAATTCTTAACGTTTATGTAATCCCAGGTTAGCCTGGGTCAACAGTAGAGATGAAGTTTGATTTTCCACAGAAATGTGGTTTGCCATTTCATAAGCTATACAGGAAAATACATGGCTCCTGGGGAGAAGCCAGGTTTGAGACCAGCTACTTAGGGTCCCAACTTTTCATCCAGGTTGAAAATTGTCATAGAGTACTTCTATGGGTTTTATTTCCCCTCCAATTCTGGGAATGTTCTCAACCATCTGAGTTGCACAACACTTAATTCCTCTGTGTGCTGTATACAGCCAAAGCGTTCACCAAGTCCGCTCAGCTTGACAAATAACATCTCACAGCACTTAGCAAAATAATTATGACTTTACAGCCACAGGGAACAAGAGGACACAGAGACTTTCGCTGACCTCCTTTGGAGCCACAGGGCACTGCGAGACTCCCAGGCCTCTCCTCGAGACAAACTACTCGAGACCTTGGCCAGATATTCTTCGCTCAACCCGACCTTCAAAAAACTTGCCAGGAGATCTGAAGGAC
This sequence comes from Rhynchotus rufescens, assembly GCA_032273925.1. NCBI lineage: Eukaryota > Metazoa > Chordata > Aves > Tinamiformes > Tinamidae > Rhynchotus > Rhynchotus rufescens. The sequence continues at coordinate 17,397 of JAVCKT010016404.1, forward strand.
CTCGGGATATGGCTCAAGGACACAACTGTCCATCAGTAGAATGAATTCACTGACCCAAGAGGTCTCTTTCCCAGGCAGAAAGAAGGACCTTTTCAGAAGCTCTGCTCCCAGCGCTGAAGCAATAATAAAGGAAATCTATGCAACTGGGGGCTGCACTTATGTATCTCCTTTCCAGAAGTAAAGGCAGTATTTACGATAGGTTATTTCACCAAGAAAGAGGAAGAGAAAAAGAGTTTATACAGAAAGATCCAGGCAGAAGGCAACAGAACATTCCCGGGAGGCCCAAATATAGAGCAAATGAGGAATAGGGCTCACAAAGTAAGAACATTTCATACAAGTTTAGAAAAATAAATGTCAACCATGACATTTACTCATGTCATGGAATTCATACCAGACTTAAAGAAAAAAAAAACCCTAAACTAAAAGGAAACATCTTTTCTGATCAGCCCTCTCTGCCACGAGAAAGACTTAGCCTTAACTTCAAGAAGTTCTAAGAACGTTGCCTTGTATGGCTGATAGCGCCACCCTCTAGAGACCTCAGTGCATTTTAGGGCATGTTGATGTGCTTCAGCAGAGGAAAAACATAAAAAAAAGTGAAGGTGCCAGAGAACAGAGGCAAATGTTCAGTTGCATTCTGAGCAAAACTGGTACCAAACAAGTCACAATAGAATATTAGGATGATAATTTTATACATCATAATGTCCATATGCATATAAATACACATCCCTTAAGACTCCCTTTATTTCTGTTGATACTTTAGAAATTATTCATG
>JAVCKT010016408.1:0-12414 GCA_032273925.1 Rhynchotus rufescens
CCTTGGATGGGCACCTCTGTGTTGACATGACAGATCTCAGCTTGCCCCCATCTTCTCTGAGAGGGAGTTTCGAGCTGTACTTTACTGTCACCTGGACGGGCAGTTTGGTGCAAAGGGCTGTAGAGCCCTGTGGATGCTGGCGCACGCCGCGCACAACTGCTCCTCTCACCTCTCGCCGTGACCGCGACGTTGCTCACAGCTACCACGGGGTGAGCTGCTGCGTGGGATTGCAACCCCCAGGATCTCTGAGGTTTGTATTCATTCCTCAAAGCATCTATTTATAGCTGAAAAATAATCTCTGTATTTTTAGAGACACATTTGCTGAGCCCTTTTAGTGACAGCAGTCAGAGCTAAAATAGCCATCTACTTAAAAAGACGGGGAGATTTTCCATATCCCTCAACGAAGACAACACCATTCCTATTCTTTGCACATATTGAAATTCCATCTCCAGAACACACACTCTGCAAAAATCCCTGCAAGTGTCTCCTTTCAATCACATCACTGCAAAAGGAACATGTCAGCTCCTGCTCCAAAGGTAGCAGTGGGCAAGAGGTGCAATCAGAAGCTGGAGAGAAAAATGTCCAGTGCCTATAGAGTAACTGTTGGCTGGGAGCCTTTTAGGGAAAAACAAGGTTGAACCTGAGCTGCCCTTATGGTCACGCTTGGGACCCTTCTCACCTTGCAGTGCGATATTGCAGTGAATTCTGTAGCAAGAGCCTGATGCTGTGAATCCACGTGTGGTAGTGTGAAAAGGGACAGGAGAATTCTCCCAGGAAAGGTGTCAGCTCCAAGCAGAAGTCTAAATTTCTAGCGCATCCCATCAGAGCTAATAAGAAGGCCAAAATAACAAGAGAAATGACTGATTATAGACATCTCGCATGAAAAAAAAAAAAAATTCTTCTTCAAGGATATACAGCATTTGTACTGCATTTTCCTGTAGAACTGGCTATAATTTGCAAGACCTTTAGATGCTTGTATGCAGACAGATTCACAAAAGTTCATGTGTTATGCACAGGAAAAGCATCTTTGCAGGTCTGGCTTTTAATCATGAGGGAATATTGGGCTTTTTTCATTATGAACTACTCCAGGTTTTTGGGTTAAGTCCAAAGGAGAGGTTACTGGGTTTGCATTTATTCTTACCAAAGAGGATGGAAGTCAACAGATTACTTGGACTTAATTTGAAACATTTACTTTTAGTAACAATTATCAACAAAACACCTCATGACAAGCAGGAGATAGACTGCAAAGCTTGGCAGCCCAGAAGGGCAGCGACCAACCACATCAGTTCAGAAGTAACTGAAAAGCAGCACCAAAAATAGAAGCTAAGCGAGACGGGAGCTTCTTAAGTGATTATAAATGACTTCAGAAGGTTACACAGCGAAAATCTTCAAGGTAGATCAGCCCCAACTACTTGTCAGAAGCGATTCTCTCTTCTTCCTGTGCCTTTACTGTAGGATTTTTCCTTTTCGCTTGCCAGGACAGGCTAATAAGAGACCAGTTCCTGCCACTCTGTTCCCATCACCGACCCCGACCCCTGTTCTTGGATGCCGTATATTTAACATAATTGAATTAATCCCTTTTTACAGCAGGAGCTGAGAAATTGCCCATTGGGGATTACTTTCTCTGTTCCTCTCTCATTGTGAGCTTACCTAACGTGGCTTTCACAGGGGATTCTCCCATGACAGAAAGCCATAAAAATTATGAAGGTAAATGAGCAAACGCCTGGATGGAGAGATTCACACGCGGATAACTGTGCCATGACTTATCTTCATTAAGGGGCTCGTGTCCCTGGCAGCTGCAAAGGCTGGTGGTGAGATGTGAGAGTGATTTTAGCAGGCAAAGTGCATGTATTAAGTGCGTTGGTGTCTTTAAGTAGCCCTACAATCCTGCCTTTACAATGAAAGTGTCATTGTTAGATTATAGACCTACAGTTATAAATAGACAGAGAGATGTTCTTTCTCAGCACATATACGAAGTGTTTCAGCCAGGGAGCCGGTGTGATCTTGGCTTTTCACTTCACATGTGCTGTTGATTAATTTCTGCAAAGCAGAAACCTTGAGCAAACATGCTCTGCAAAGTCAGGGGGATAAAAAGAATACTGCACACTTCTGCATTGTCTCCCCACATCTGCATTCCTGGCCCTTCGTGCTGAGCTTAGTGTCCCCTCAGTATTTTGTTGAAATATCATTGGAAACAACTATGATAATCAGGTAAGGAAATTATTTTCAAGCAAGCAGTGCATATTGACCAGCATGCTTTTGGATGCTGTTACCTGACTTCACATCTAAGTTTTCTCCCCCAAGTTTAGCAGAGACAATGACAAAGATAACAAATTGCCTTGAAGGAAACTATTAGGAGTGTGGGAACATACAGGGACCTCTAAGACTTGAAAAAGTCACAGATAAAACTGCTCAAGGATATCCTGGGTATTGTTAAATCCCCATGGAGCATGAGTTGGCATGGCTAGTAAAGAAATCACCTTCCAGCCAGCCAGTGCTTGGAGGATTCAATGTGACATGAGCAGGGAAATCCCAGTTCATGGCCGAAGCAGAAACACCACCGACTTTCTTCTTGAAAGATCTGTTATGGAAAAGATAATCACAGACTCCTCTAGTGGATGATTCCCACCTGGCAGTTGCGGATAACTTCTGTCACATAGATGGAGAACTCTGGAGAAGCCAGGGAGCTTGGAAAGCGCTCTTTGAACTACTGGGTCTCTAGGCTGCCCCACTGAAAGGCACAACAAGACCACACCACGCGTGCATTGGCATCAGACAACCTAACAATCTTGCAAAATCTCAGCATCCCCCAGGTGTGATACATATAACAGAAAAAGATCACCGTTTTTCCTATCTCCAGGAAGAGCTCATGAAAATTCATATTGTAATTGCTCCTGCGTGTTGCTGATTCACTGTTGTATTAACTTGGTAGAAACAGCAGTCCTCATTGATCTACAGATGCTGTTCCAAGGAGAATTAATCACATCATTTGTGTTTATACAGGACCACTGCAAGTTATAAGACATTTCATGGTATTTTTCAGCTTACATTTCTCCTGGGTGCTATGAACAGTGCACACATGCCCCTGGAAAGCAACCTCCCGCTCACCAAGCGATTCATAAAGCCCCAACACCCTTCCTTCATGTTTCACGCCAGCAGAAGGTGGATGTGACGTCCACCATCCCGATCCACATGCAAAACGTGGGTGTGTTGCTGTCACAGGATATTCAATCTGACGTTGCCTGTTGGAAGCAAACTGGGGAGGTAATCTTTTGAGTGAGTGTGCACATATGTGTGTGGATATGCGCATATACCCGAGGCACACAGGCATGTCTAGTTTATCAGTCTACCAGAAATGCTTTCATGGTAGAAACTTGAAACCTTCCTGAAGTGCTTTTAATCTTCTGAATAAAATTTCATATCCAGGATGAACATTTCATGTTCAGATTCTCATCTCAGCGGTTTTCGCTCCCCCAGAAATGTCAGTAAGATTTCACACAGTTCAGAAAACGAGCTTGCACCATTTAAGCAGCTCCTCAGACGGTTCTTTTCCTGTTGACTTCAGCTAAATTCAGATTAAAAGTGCCCCGTTCCTAAGGAAAGGGCACTGAAATAACTGAGAGAAAAAAATAAAACCTTGGAGCAGCAATGGAAAAGGGACACCCACGAGCAACAGCCCCTACACATGGGCTTCCACCGTCTTCTATTAGGGGAGGCACAGAAACATCTGATAAGAGCAAGGACTTGCCTCTCCGCGCCTGCGCATCCAGAGCAGCCGGGGGATGTGGACAGAAGGTGGCAAGCACAGAAGGCTCAATCCCACTTCTCCACCGCATGGAAGAAAGGGATCATTTGCTTGAATGAAGTGCACATTTAGTACAGAATAAAATGTCTTGGGGCTTTTAAAAATAGTTTTAGGTTGGTGTTCTTATGACTCAAGGGCAGTATGCAATCGCATTTCAAATGCTGCAGTTCTGGTGCAGTGAAAAAAACTCTCATCACTTGCTGCTTTCTCCAGAAAGAAATTTGCACACAGGCTCCCAGTATTTTTGTAAAATCTTCTTCCTGGATTCCCAAGATGTTCATGTTAGAAGATGCTACGGATCTGTGCAGAGGAACAATTTATTTGGCCTTTCACCAGTCATTATTGCATTTTGTGTAGACTTCATATCAACCTGGTTATCTATACGAAATTATGGTTTTATCCACATTTCTTTCTAATTACTCTTGTATATATTTTAGCCCCTGTGAAGGATGCTGTGTTGCCCAGCCCCACATGGGCTACAAAATGTTAACTGGCAGCCTTTACAGAGTCTTCACCCCCACGGGTGAATAGGAGTGAAGCAGAAATGGAGGGAAGTTCCTGTTAAGTACTCAAGATGTGCACTGACCTGATAGAACAGTGGGTGGATTTGCAGCTGTATCTCAAAGGCTTGGTCTAAAGGTAGGCCCAGTTGGACAGAGGAAGAGTTAAACTGAAATTTTGTGAAATATTGCTTGCCCTCTACATTCACAAGCTCAGCAGAAGGAACATAGGCTTGGAAAAAATAAATGAGAAAGGGTAAACACATTTTGAACTTAAGGTAGGACTGTGGTTAAAAGGTTGCTCTACTGCCAACCTTTCAGTGCCAGTCTTATAGCTAGGAGCTTAATTCCTTGTTTTGTCAGGGATCCCATCTGGCACTCGTGGGGAACCAGCTGCAAGGGACACGTTTAGGGTCCTCTTTCTCCCTGGGGAAAGGCAAGCCATGGCACACCTGGCAGTCTTTTAGTGGGTGCAGGGCTTGAGAAATACCTTTAAAACACTTCTTAAACCTCCAGATAAGCAGCACAATGCCTCACAGGGACAAAATTGCATAAACCTTGGGGTATTTTTTTGCAGTAAGGGATGGTGCTGAAGAACCTCCAATTAGCAGCCTGCTCTACTTGGCACACTGGGACCAAGGATCATGAAGCTATTTTCCCAGCAGGTGACTTGTCAGTAAGGACTCCCTGTATGAAATCTCACTTGTTAATGAGGAAGGGGCTCTCTATGCCCACAAATTTGATGGGAGACAAATTGCTGGTGGTGTTATTCCAGCGGCGGCTGTCGGCGCGCAGTGCCGGTATGAGACAAAGCATGACACCGCTTATGGATTCAGTGCCACGTAGCGTAAATAATTGAAAGCTTTCTGATATTATCCTGCCTCCTTTTAGCATGTTCCTTCAATAATTAATTCATTTGTGTCTTAAAAGTGTCTTGCTCCACGCCTTCAATCATTCCCTCAGTTTTGCTTATTAACCTTCGGAGATCAACTCTCCTTTGTACATGCTTTTTTCCCTACCATGCTATTCTGCTCATCCTGAGGGAGTTTCCCTCTCTCACGCTCATCATTTTCCATATCGCACTTGAATCTCCACATGTCTGTTGCCTCCAGTTACAATAATTAGCAGTAACAGCCAACATGACTCTGGCATTCGGCTTTTGCTCACTGCTCTTTCATTCAGGAGTCAAGATCTGCAATTGCTTCCTTTCTTCCTATTAATTGGGCATTTATTGTCCCTGGGGGATTCAACCCCTGCCTGGGGATGCTGCAGAGCATCATGGCCCACATGCCCAGGTGACATAGGTAACATCCTTCATGAGGCCCGACTGGCCCCTAATTCATTAACCTCATTTTAAATTCCATGGCCTACTGAAAAAAAAAAAAAAAAAAAAAAAAAAAAAAAGGGGGACATATGTTAAAGGCTTATAATGTTTTCTCTTTTTCTTTTTCTTTTTTTTTTTTTTTTTAATTTACAGATGGAATAATTTTCCAGGCTCTTCCAGAAAGTTCATTTCAGACTAAAAATTTGTCTCTCAGGAGCTGTAGACTTAGACATTTCCCTCATTCGTGGTTATAATCTAATTTCCTGGGCCTGCTCCTATTTCAGTCACCAGAATCTGTTGCTGCACTAGATGAGGATGAGGGATGAGGATGAAGCCATGAACATGAAAAGGTTTTTCTTTTCTAGTTCATTTTTGCTGTGGTTTTAATCTTCTGTTTTCTAAATCAGTTTTGTTGACTGTAAATATTTTGTTGTTTCAACAGTTCAGCAAAAGCTGAATGGGTTTCTTTTGCTGCAACATTTACTAGTATGTGAAGACTTTATGAAGACTTTTCTCAAGAAAATTTGAAAAAAAAAAGGAAGGAGAAATGGAGAAATACTAGAGGGGCTAAATTGCGGAGATAGGGGAGAGGAGGCTCAGACTAAAAGCAGTTTCAAAATAAATTCTATTAGCAAACAGATTTTCCTTCCTACTTTGTAATTAGCAGTTTGCTAACCTTTGGGAAAAACAGAACCAGAGCAAGGCAATCTTCAGCTTCCAGAGGCAAAAATAGAAGACACTAATCATTTTCCTAAAACATCTTTTTTGTTTCACACTGTGCATTTGTTATTTCTCAAATTATTTGCTGTTGTGGTCGTTCTGACATATCTATGTGGCCGTGTGCATGTGTATAGACACTTTTGTATGGCTAAACACATTTCTTAAATACCCCAAATCAAATATGAAATAAATGGTTAACTAATAAGTATGCATCACAGACTGAATAAAAAATTGTCTTCATTCTCATTTGTATACATATATATATATAATATGTATGCACGTGTACATTTCTGACATCTACATTTTTTTTCTAATCTGACTCTTTCGTCCAAGCCAATCTCCAGGAGCAGATAGCAATGACTTTCTTGCATATACTTTCCATCAATGTCTTAACATTTATCCTATAAACCAGAATAGTTAATACATAGTCCACTGAAATACACCCATTTTTATGGGTAGACCAGCAAGTATACTCACCATTACAAAAGTGCTCCCAGATTGCTGCTTTATTTACCCAATCTTGGCTGAAATGTAGGGTTAGTTTTCAGTAAGAGCTTCCTGACTCTGAATTTCGAGACCCTGGAAATGAAGACATTTGCAGTGTTAGGTCTTCTTTCCAACCAGATGAGTATATGTCATTCAGCACACACAGCTATTTCTATATGGCTAAACACATTCATTAAACTAAAATCAAAAATTAAATATAGGGCCAATATAACCAAACATATGGTAAATAGAATCAAAAATTAGATATCTAAGTGAGTGCCATGACTTCCTTAGAAGTGACTCTGCTGTTTCTCATGAACTGGGTAGTTTTTAATCGTGCTTTGCTCATGGTGCAGCTGGGCACCATGCACTGCTTCAGGCCTCTCAAAGGACTAAGGAGCCCAAACACAAGGGGCGAGCAGAGGTCTGTGCTGGGAGGAGAGCATGGGACTCGGGACTTTTTGGGATCAGAGATGGTCCCTTGTTTCATGTCTGGAGAAGCCTGCTGTTATAATTCAATTACAAATGGATACTACAAATGCAACCAAGGAAAATATTCTCTCTCATGTATCAGAACAAAAATTCAGGCCCACCAAAGCAGTAATAGTGAACAGTGAGGGTGAATAAAATCAATGCATGTTGACATTGAAATAGGACCTAGGACATAGATACTGCTATAAAGGACTTCTCCATATTGGATCCAAAGCAGCTTGTTCACATGACATAAAATCCTCTACAAATCCACATGAATTGCAGCAAGGGTTCATTTTTTGGCACTATTCACCTGAAAGATTTGTGTTGCTCTCACACCACCAAGATCCTGAATCAAAACCAGCAGCAAAATCCACACCAGGAGTTAGATCTTTCATCCCTTCTCTTTAAATGACACGCGGGAGAGGGAAAAAAAGTTATTGATTCTGTTTCTTCTGCAGAGAATTTCATTGATTGGCAGCATAACGCGAGCAAGAAAGATTGCCATCAGCCTCACCTATCGAACACTCCCAATAAAGCAGTTAATTTTGAAGCGAAGCCTTCAAGAGCAGAGGGAAAGCAATTCTGCCAGCAAGTCCCTTCCCCAGCAGATCAATGTTGTGAGGCGACGCCGGATAGCGGAGGCTTTAGGGTTACGCCTGTTTGGGGAAGGTCACCAAGGCGCGTCAGGCCCAGACGTGCTGCTCCGCAGGGGCCTGGGTGGCAACAGGGCCGAAACCGTGGCAAGGGCAGGGAGGGCTGCCGGCATCGCAGGAGGCAGAGCTTGCAGGAGAGGGCTTTGGAGATGTTCCACGCTGAACAGAAACGTTCCCGCTAAGAGAGCTCGCTGCCGTATATAGATGGCCTGTTGAGACAAGGCCCAGAAGGTTTCCATTAGGTGAGGCCCATGTACGCAGCAACTGTCCTAAGTCTCCACCACTTATTTCATGTTACATCTTTATATGGAAGTTATAACAGAATGAATCTTATGGAGTATGTACAAGCTGTTATTAAATGTGCAGATTGGATCTGTGTGATGAGAGGACGGTGCCAGGAGAAGCCAAGCAGGATTAAAAGATCAGTGCAAAGCAGTAGGCATGTTCATTAAGAAAGCCTAAAGAAATGAAGCAGAAGGGTGTAATCCCCCGTCCCAGCACTCAGGCAGCACTAACAGGGCAATGGGAACCAGAAATGCCCTCGTGGATGGAAGGGAGCTGGCTCTGGGCGAGGGCAGAGGGAACGATACCCCCAGCTATGGCACCCCCAAGCCTTTCCAAGCCAGAGATCCCACAGGGCAGCCACATGCAGACGTATCATCCTAATGCAGCACTCTGGTTTTCACACCTGTTTCCATGATTGCCATGATGCATTTTGGCCCTTTTTGGTAAAACGCCATAAACCTTTCTTGCTGACTCATTCATCTGTCTCCAAACAAAGAGACTGGCGAAGGGGTTGGCAAATCCTGGCTTGCTCACCAAGCGCCATCCACACTTGTCCCTTTGGGAGATAAGATAAAGGGTTTATAACGGGTTTATATAAAGGGTTTCCACCGACACAACCACAAGAGGCTCCAGGGCCTGCAGGAGCAACAAGGTGCCTCGCTGTGAGGCTGCTGCTCAACCTGCAAGGCAAGAGCAGCACCCACAACACGGGCCGCCACTTCCCGCCTCGCAACACACTCCTGACATGACCTTGGACAAGTAACTTAATTCCCTGGCTGCAAAATTAGGCTCTTATTCTAAATCCTTTACTGACCTTGTTTACTCACACAGTGAATTTATCACAACAGAGGCTGTTTCTTACTATGTGTTTGCACAGCATGTGGAAAGGGGGGAACCTGTCCTCAACTGGAGGTCACCAGTGCCCACCACTGTGTGTGCAAGGAGGAGCTGTAGTATGTGTCTCAAGGACAGAAAAATAAAATAAAATAAAATAAAATAAAATAAAATAAAATAAAATAAAATAAAATAAAATAAAATAAAATATCTCCTAATCTCATAGATGTGTTACTATATTCACTCGTTCAAAACAGTATACAAACCAGTTTGGCAGGTATCCGATTTGCATGGATAACTTGCCTCCCCCTGTGAGTTTCAGCATTTGCCTCTAACATAAGAAATGGAAGACAGTAGCTTTGACTTTTCCAGTACATAGAGATATTTATTACAGTCAGTTCTTCTATTTCAGCAGCAGCAGCTTCAGCTTGGCTTGGCTCTGCTATTGCATGACTTGCCTCAGTTCAAAGCGCTGTAATGCACTAGCACCCTGGGTCCTTGCACTAAATTTAGAGAGGATATTCAGTGCTACTGTCTTGTCAAAGGCAGCAGGAATAATTCCCCATATAAAAGGGAACATTAGCTTCCCTGTGCCTGTTGGTGCAGCCAGGCTGGAGCCCCCGTGCAGGCCGTGATGGAGGACATGCTGCATGCAGGCCACGGAGCACCACGGCACCCGCTCAGCGAGCCCCAGCGCATGGACACCGCTCCAAGCATCCCTGGGCAGGCTGGGCAGCTTGCGTGTTCCCTGCGGAGCGGTCACGGCACCGGGCAGAAATTTCACTGCAAATGGCCAGGGATCCCGCAGCTGCTCCCACTGCGGATGCCCGGCCTCGCTGAGACACAGCAGCCCTGGTGCAAACACCTCGCTGCTCTCATGCCTCCGAGCACACTGTGCTCAGGCCTCCGATGAGGCCAGCTCTCCTTTCTCCCATCATTTTCAGCAATTGTTTTCTCCCAGGACTATTTTATTCCCGGAACAAGCAGCCACAGAAGTGGGGAGAGATGCAGGGATGCTCCAGATCCAGCTTTGCATCATCTGAATTAAGGATTAATTCAGTCCTGGAACTGAATTAATGAGAATTCAGCAGGGAAATACCAGGGAGCCTGGAAAGCCAGGAGTCAGCATAGGAGGTAGACAAGATCCCTACAGGTTCAAAAATAACCCTGAAAACACAGCAGTAGCCCTGTTCACAGGAGCAGACAGCTGCTGTTTCCATACCTCTGGGTTTGGACACATAATCTAAGAAATGCAAAGCAAGTCAATTGGAGATGCTGAATATTACACTGCACTGCATGGTTGCCAGCAGCGTTCACCAGTCACAGTTTGCAACAACTGGTCCTTCTTTCTGCCATCATTCCTCTCCTTCCTGAGTTAATGAAAAATAAACCACTCCAGCATGCACATCCACCTTCCCACACAGGCTGACCTTGCAGCAGAAGCCCTCTTGCCGTGTAGCCTCCCCTGGCAGGTGAGACCCACATGTCCCTCTGGCCACAGAGGTGCTGCTGTGGGGCGAGCCTGGCACCGCAGGACACCTCCGGGCCCCTCATCCCAGCTGCTGAGCTGGCTCATGTTGTTCATGCCTCTGCCATCCCGGGCATCCTGCAGCAGCAGTGACACCCTTGCAGTGAGGCAGCACTGACACGAAGCACAAGAAATGCCCCATCACGCATCTCCATCAAACTCATAACCCCGGGATGTCTCCAGTAACATTTCTGCGTGCTGCATTTGGCTGCTGAGCTGAGGACAGGTGAGAGCAGCTCAGTCCAGATGAAATCTGTAGACAATTAGCTAAGCCCTCCCAACGTGCGGCGGAACAAGAACATTTATCAACAGCGAGGCAGCCTCTTCTGAATGCAAATCAGGTATTTTCATTCAAGGCAGCGTGGTGTTTCAAACAAATCGCTCCGAGGCACAAACACCACCAAATAATCACCGTGACGTACAGCAGCGCTGGGAATGAAAGGTTGATCCCACCGGCAAGGCTCCCGGGGAGCCGGTGACACAGGCCATACCATCCTGTGGCAACAGCACACGGTACAGCTTTGCCAGCACGGGCCCTCGCCTGGAGCGCGGGAGAAAGGAATAACAAAACTCTGGCAAGCCATGGCAGAGAAGGACGTGACATTTCATCCTCACGCCAGTGACCTGCACCAACGTCGTGTACCGCGTGGCACTGCTTGAATCAGGAATAACATTGACAATGAACGAAATGAGAGCAAGGTAGAGAACTGAGAGATGAACTCCTTGCTCTTCTCTCACGACGCCTCACCTCAGTGCCCCACAGCGAAGGCAAGGGGCTGCGGCAGAACTGCCAGAGCAGGAGCTGAACGTGCCCACGAAGCTGCCGCGGCTGCTTGTTTACCAAGTGTCCAGTGCAGGGCTGCCATTTGCCTGCCCTGTGGCAGCTCTTGGGCAGGTGGCACTTGTTGTGGTGACCATGGACTTCCATGCAGGTGCTCGGCCTTGCCTAGCTATTCCTTTGCTGAACACCACGCTCCGAATATCACAGTACCAGACTCCCTAGCTCGGCATCAACCTGCAGTCTTTGGATGCCATTTACCACTAACTGCACAGGCAACGATGTGCAGAGGAGATCTGAAAGTCACAGAGGTCTGGGGAGGTGGCCAAGACCACGCAGGTATCAGGAGTAAAGCACTGGAGAGAGGTGGAGAGACCGTGACTTAGAGAATCAATCATTCAGCTGAAAAGCAGATATTCTGTTGTTGTTAATTTTTTTTAAGACAAGAAAAGCATCATTCTACAAGGCACAGAGTGCTGTTCATGCTGGCAGCACTTCCTGAAGCTGAGCTCAGCATTTCCTCACTCTGACATCATGGTCAAGAAAGAGCAATATCATTTGGGCTTCTGTCCTGGGAAATGCTTCCTGGGCAAATTTACAAGAGAAATAAGGACTTGTGCCCTTCTGGACAGCAAGCCACAGTGTACTCTTCTTTCCAAACTGTCTGTGAATAATAATAAGGATGGTTTGAAATATGCCCTTTCCTCATTTGAAAACATTCCCTACTGAAGAGTTCTCATGCCTCAGCAATGAGGGTCCAAACCCTGAGCCCATTACATAATATTCAAATATCTTTTGGGAGCAAAACTGTACAACCCATTTCAGAAACATTTTCAGCTTGTGCAAATCAAGGTTGCCATTGCATGAAAGAAAAGATTAAAAAAAAAAAAGAAATTACTTCAGAAAAGTTAAAAATTGTTCCTTTATGAAATGAAGGATGACCTGAGCTCTAGATCTTTCTTTCTTTCTTTCTTTCTTTCTTTCTTTCTTTCTTTCTTTCTTTCTTTCTTTCTTTCTTTCTTTCTTT
>JAVCKT010016414.1:0-20916 GCA_032273925.1 Rhynchotus rufescens
CAGGGAGATGGAACTTTCTGTGTTTCAACTTACACCCATTGCCTCTTTTTCTGTCATCAGCCACCACTGAGAAGAGCTTGGCCCCTTCCTCCCTACATTCTCCCCTCAGATATTTGTACATATTAAGACCGCCTCTCAAACTTCTCTTCTCCAGGCTAAACAGGCCCAACTCCCTCAGTCTCTCCTTATACGATAGATGTTCCAGTTCCTTAATCATCTTAGTTACCCGCCACTGAACACTCTCTAGAAGCTCCATGCCCCTCTTATACTGGGAAGCCCAAAACTGCACCCAATACTCCAGGTGTGGCCTCACCAAAGCTGAGTAGAAGGGCAGGATCCCCTCCCTTGACCTGCTGACAACACTCCTCCTCATGCAGCCAGGATCCCAACAACTTCTCAATTAGGACTCTCAGGTCCCTCTCTGCAGAGCTGCTCTCCAGCCGCTCAACCCCTACTCTGTACTGGTGCCTGGGGTTATTGCTCCCCAGGTGCAGGACCCTGCACTTGTTCTTATTGAACCTCATGAGGTTCCTCTCTGCCCAAATCTCCAGCCTGTCCAGGTCCTTCTGAATGGCGGCACAGCCCTCTGGAGTGTTGGCCACTCCACCCGTCTTGGTATCATCTACAAACTTGCTCAGGGTGCATTCTGTCCCCTTGTCCAAAGGACAATGAACAAGTTGATGAACAAGATGAACAGCACTGGGTCCAGTCCTGACCCGCTGTGGAACACCACTGGCCAAAGGCCTCCAACTGGCCTTGTCCCCATTTATCACCACCCTCTGAACTCTGCCATCCGGCCAGTTCTCAATCCAACTCACCGTGCAATCATCCAGACCACACTCTTGGAGCTTTCCTATGGGGATATTATGGGAGACGGTGTCAAAAGCCTTGCTGAAGTCAAGGTAGACAACATCCACAGTTCTCCCATTGTCCAACCGGCCAGTCACCCCATTGTAGAAGGCTACCAGGTTGGTCAAACATGTCTTCCTCTTGGTGAATCTATGCTGACTACTCCTGATCACTTTCTTTTTCTTCACATGCCTAGAGATGCTGTCTAGGATGAGCTGCAAAAGCAACTAAAGAAGTAGTTCAGCAACCAGTAGCTGTTGCTGTATATGGGCCTGTGCACAACCAGTGACATTTGCTGCGTGCTATGGCCAGAAATGACTGGCACAAAGACGAGTCGAACTCCAGTTTGACTTGTCTGATACCCATAAAGTATAGTCTGATTTCAGCATTCAATCATATATGTGCATGCTAAATATATCTGCAAAACTATCTATTTTGACATCCAATGCCCAATGTTCTGGGCAATTTTTTTGATTAAAAACAGGAAAGAAAGGATACTGTTTTAGCTGGAGGGCCACTACCAGAAAGAAGCGGAAATAGAAGGGGATTCCTTGTTGAAAGTAATTGGAGAAGACAAAGTACTTTAACCCTAAGTGCAGTGAAGTGTTCAATGCTGAATTTCATTGGCCCAGGAAAAACTGTTGAAAAGTTAATGCAGATCTGAACAGCAATGATTTTTATATGTGCTACTACATGACCCGACTCACTTTGCCATGAGAAGTGATTAATTATGATTCAGTTAGTGTCCTGAAGACTCAAAGAAAAATTAAATAGAAAGCTGACTCTATGATATGCCTTCAGCCAGCATACGAGTAATTAAATGCTATCTCCCTGTTAGATCCAAGACCCAAAAGAAATGGAGACCTTGCTGGGCAAAATGGTACCCAAGGGCTAAGTGGTTTTGCCCCATCTAAATCATAGTCCAAACAAATATAATCGAGAAACAGGGGAGAATTTACCATTGAACTGGATGGGATGTAGAAGGTGATAGCAGTGGTGAAGACCAGCCGAGCACAGCTGAACTGCCAGCAACGCCAGTGAGGCTGGGATTTCAGCAGAAGACCTATGCATTGTTGTCATCCTCTGCGGGACCATAGCCTACAGCCTAATTAGCCAAGAGATATGAAACCACACATGATTTTTTTCCCTTCACCTTCCTAATTCACCTGCTAACTAGATACTGAGTACTACTTTCCCTTCCTCTATCTCTCAGGTGCTCATTTCCATTGCCAAAACATTTCCCTCTCTGGCAGGCAACATGAGAAAGGATGACAGCCCGCTCTCCATCCCCAGATGGTCACTGCTGTCTCCTCCTCAGCCACCAACTGCTGAATGTGAAAAGATTCATGATATGAGCATTGACATAGTGAGAAGCTGAGAAATTTCCTGGCTCGTAGCACTGTCCTCAGCCTGACCTTCCTCTTCATCTATATTTTCATTTGCCGCTCAGGGTGGAGGAGTGAGGCCATGAGTCATCCTGGGGGCTGATGACTCATATTTTCAGTCAGAGCCTTAAGCACACTGAGCCATTCTCAGGCCTTCTTGAGAGTATGCCCCAGCTTTTATGCCCGGAAGCACAGTAGCAGGAGGGGACTCTGCATTTAGAAGGTGTGCATGGGTTTTCCTCAGAGTGATTTCTAGCCCTCGGTCGACTTTTCTCTCTCTTTCATCACTCCTCCCTTGCATAGCTTTTCTCTCCCTCACAGTCCACCTCAGTGCTTACTGGTTCCTCAGTGAACCGATTTCCATACACCTGAGCATATTCCTTTAATATCCCGTATTCTTCTACTGCTCAGAGAGAAACCGCACATACTTATGGAGCTGTCCACGCAAGATATAGCTCTATCATGCCTTGGAGAGCCTATGTATGTGCTGGAGACTGTGCTAAGAAATACTTACCACATTTTTCTGAGCACTTGGTGACTGAAGGGTACGCTCGACTGTATGTCATCCTTTGCAGCTGGTTTCTGGGGTGCTTGCTGGGCTGCTTCCCAACTGCACATTTGTGGTTCTTAAAATACCCATCCACTCCCCAGTTGAGGTTTGCATATCATCATCATGACTGGCTGAAGCAGCTGCCAGGCCCAAGAGTGGCTCATGTCCTTCCTCTCTTTGAGCTTCACCTTCGAGGCTGTATCAAGGCCATATCAAGGAGCAGTGTGTATGGGATTGAGAAAAACATGGCTTGAAGACTGGTCTGCAGCTAAGTAGGGTCTGCTCTGAGAGGAGGCCATCTCCAGGGCTGGTATGAAGGATTCTGCTTGAAGTTAAAGCCAGGACTAACATTGAAAGGGGATCTGAATGAGAAGGACACACAGGATATGATGTGGAAATATGTATGTAGGATATGATGGGGAAACTGGAAAAGAGGACAGGATTGGAAGGGAACAAAGCAATAATCAAAGTAGTCTTACCTCCTTTGAATTGAAGAATAATGTGATGTTCAAAGCCATCAAAACATAAAGACAAAAAAGGGCACTGTTTGAATCAAACGGTGCATGGTGTGTTAGCAATGCTTCTTTGTCGTTCTGCATCACTTTTAATGGAGGTTTCCCCAAAACAATAAGGAACAAAAATGTTTCACTGTGAGTGAGATGTCACCATGGAAAAGTTTGCAGAAAAATAGTATATAGAGTGAAGGAGAATTGATTCTTTTTCCTTTGTTATTTCAGTTTCTCTTTAATTTATAGAGTTTTTAAGTAACACAGACAAAAGCAAGTGTTGCAAACAAGTTACGACTTAGTTCTGTCATATTGTTGCTTTGATTTCTTTGGTCTTCTCAAGCTAAAAATAAAAGGAAAGGAGGAAGGAGAGTGAAAAAATAGATTGGCACTCTTCATTTAAAAAAAAACTTTAAATACTCAATACTAAAAATATTCTTATTTTTCATTTTTGGAAAAAAAAAATAGTATTTCTGTATTTGTTGGAGAAAAAAAATAAAGCCAACATGAATTGAAACAACTTGTCTTTGCTTGACAAAATAAAAGATGTCTCCTGATCTATCTTGGCTTCCAGAGATTTAAAGATGCAGTACACATAAAAAAAGGATAATAATTGCACTCTACCAAACTGCAGTGCACATCACATTTTATGTGATAGGTTGAAAAGGTTGTATTTAACATTAACCAGCTCACGCACTGATAATAAATATAGGAGTTCCTAACAGGCTATCAAAGAAGTGAAGGCATTCTGCCCCCTTTTTTAATCTTGAAGTTTAAAATAAAATCGGGAAGTGAGTGTATATATATATATATATATATGTATAAGTTCTCAGATCAAAGTGTACCTAGGGAAAAAAAAAAAATCTGGAATCAAGTAGCTTCCAAAAACTCTGGATGGTTGCAGTGTTACTGGAGCTAGGCTCCCTAGAAGCTGCCAGCTGCGTTGTGTGTCTTTTGGCACCTCTGCAACATACGTAAATAGCTGGAGACCTTTCTGCAGCCAGGAAAAAGTAAGAAGAGAAAAGGCCCTGTTTCTAAATTTGAAAAGAAAGCTGTAAACAACAGGCATGCTGATTGTAAATGTGCCAGGGGACTTCATGAGTCTGCCCTTTGGTCCTCTACGCAGGCGAGGTCAGCTTCTCCTCTTTTTTCAAAGTAAACGCAGACAGTGCGTAAGCGTGCTCCAGGATTGCTCTTTTCTGAACACTAAATCCCAAGTAGGGCAGTGAAACTTTTGCCAATGTGATCAAAAGCTCCAGATTCACTTCTTGACTTTAGTAAGGCATTGCCTGCCAATTGTCCAAAGTAGCCGTGTTAATAATAGATGCTCCTTCTATGCAGCTCTTCCATTTAATCTAACTTTGGAAAGATCTGTCGGGATTGTTTTCAAGGGATGTCAGTCCAATGTAAGACCTTAGGCCAGTTTCTTTTCACTAGCCTAAGTAAATGACACTTAGTACCATGTGGGTGATGGCAGAGTATGCATCCTACTGCTGTCTGGGACCACTATGTGTTTAACATCTGGCCAGGTGTTTTTATAACTGATTTATCTGCAGTTGGATGTCTTTGCTTTTCCCTAGTCCTATTCAAATGCTAGTCATATTTCCAACGTCTATGAATTCTACCCACTCTACACAGTGGATCATAGACTCTGTTAAGGTACAGTTTTAATCGTGACTGATCCTCTCAAAGAAGCAAGCCAAATGTTAAGCTTATTTTCCCCAGATTTCCATCATTTAAGAGTCAAAGCCTCATTTTAAAATGATTTAGTTTGTTCTAAAATGAAATTTTAGCTATATTACTTTGTAGTAATGTCTGGATGGTTTCATGTAACTAAGGGGTGAAAAGAAGCATAATTCAATAGGATATTGAAGACTCTTCTAGCCATAGTGTTATGTCAAAGAAATTTTAGTTCCTTTAAAAAAGTAGTTATGTAGCACAGAGACCAAGACTTAAGTTAGTGGCTACCTAAGTAAATAGGAGGTTTTGTGTGTCAGTGAAAACTGTAGCTGAGTAGGCAGCTGCACATGGTACGTTTCAGACCTCGCCAGCTCATAATATCTACAAGAATAATTTTCAATTATTCACTTTACAGGCAAAGTTGTGAACTGGAACACGGCAGAGAAAATATAAACCAATGCCTAACCTACCAGGCTGCTCAAGATACTTCAGTTTATTAAGCTTTTTTTTTTGCCATTTTGACATGGTTTTCTAGTTCATTAAGGTGAGCTTCAAATTTTTTAACAGGTACAGGTACAGGGAAGCTGTAGCTACTTTATTAGCCTTTTCATGCCAATATATTTTTCATATTATTCTTAGGAGTCATTACTTTATTGATTTTCTACTTCTATCTTCACATAGCTTGTCTTGCAGATGAACAAGGTTTATATGCTTTTTCCTTTTGGACTTGGGCTTGACCAGCAGAGAATAGTTTAGTGTGACGTTTCACCAAAATGTTCTTGGTGGCATTCTCTGTTCTGTTTTCTGAGAGGATGTACCTTCTGCTCCCTGGCCACTCACAATTACCCAAGTGCTTTGCTTTCTTCATTTTTCCAGAATCCATAACCGATTTGTGGCCAATGATCTGTTAGCCTTAAACCATTTGTGCAGTTTGTTTTCCTCAGAGATCTTCAGTCTCATGGAGTTTTTCCTTTTTCTCATCTTTTCTATGTCTTTCTTGGAAAAGTTGTGGCTCTATTCATTGATTGCATCTGTCACTAGAATAAAATCAACTTTATTGGTAGCATGTAATAATGTTTAATAACATCTACGTGCAGTCTGAAGGCTGCAATTGAGATCAGTGCTCTGTTTCATGAGGAAGAACAGTTCTTATTTTATAGACAAAGAGCAGGACCTTGAAAACCATGGAAAAAGCCTGATTTCTGTTCTTAAACCTTTTCTATTACGTTAATAAGAAGACAATCCATCCTTTCCTGCATTTTTCCAATGCCATGAATTAAAAGATGCTTATTTAACAAGTAGTAGCAGTTTTCCATGCAGGAATATTTTGTTCCCAAGTCTTCACAACTTCAAGATACAAGAAATGGCATGTCTTCAATATGTATCTTGCAGACAAAGGAGCTGTTAGGTTAGAACAACTGTTCAAATGCACGTAAACATCCCAATGAAATTGCTTGGGCTATTTTGCATATGATTTACATTTGTAAGAGGATTTAATAAAAGTTCATAGTATGAAATCTTATTTGAGCTCATGCTTATTGCAAATACTTATAGCTCAGGCTTGTAACAAATTGATCAGAGCTATGCCTGAATTCTGCTCTATAGAGCTGCAAGTAACAGTGGAAACTGCTTGGGGGGAAATCTCCTTGGGGACAAGCAGTGGAAAATATTTCTGTTATCTAATGACTTTTATCCATCCCATTCCCAGAGTTCGTACTGCTAATGGCTTCCTAATGCCCTCCATGCTAGGCATTAGGGTGCTTTCAGTTATGCTCCTAGTGAAGAGCTTCCAGAGTAGCTGATGCCCTGTTTTTTTCATTGGGAAACTGTAAGGGCACTGGGGAGGCAGAACCATTCTCTTGAGCGCAGGGTTGGACTCTAAAATCATTGTGGTGCAATGGAAACATATCTGAGATGTGGAAAAAGAGAGAGCTGCCCTTTCCATAACACTGCTGCTGTTCTTAAAACAGGATACTTTTTTTCGTTCTCGCACGTTGAGTAGCTAAATGACTGGTGTGAAAGTAGAGCCATATCAACTTGGAATATAGCTGCATTCCAGATATTTAATACAATGCAGGAAAGGAAGTATAGATTGATGGGACCTGTAGAAGTGGTCTTACACGTACACAAGATGGTCACATCTTCAGTGTACCTGTGTTTATTGTGTTGACCTTCATGGAAATACACCAATTAACAGTAACTGATGTTTTAGCTTCTAACACAAAAGGATCAATTAAGTCTAATCTTTGATATCTGACTTTTGTTCTATATTTATGTTGTTTCTAAAACAGTTAAATTTTCCAGATTTATTACTTCAACACAGAGAATGTACCTTTCAGTAGAAATCTAAAAATCTCTTTATGGTAGAGCACAGCTCTACATAGCTCTACAGAGCTATACAATCTATGTCACAGAGACAAGGTGAATATTTAAGATTGTCTCTTTTGCTAATAGTACATTAAATCTTTCTTCAAGGTTGAAGGTTTGGGATTGATTTGCTGAATAAATGCTGTGGCTTGAAGACTGACCAAGGAAAGTAATAGCAACAGAAAGTGCTCTAATTTTGGCTCTCTTCATTATCATGAACTTCATGTGTGACCTGGGGCCAGTCATCTCACTTTGCTTTGGCTTCTGACTTGTGAAATGGAGGAGTATGGCACTGCCTTGTCACTGAGAGAGCTGAGTGAGTATGCCATTTTACAGATGATGAAGGATGAGATGCAGCCATGTAAGTAAATGCTGAATATTATCAATGGAGGTTATTTATATTCTTCCATATTTGTCTGTGCAACGTGCCTTCATCTATATCTGTTATAGCTATTTATTATGGAAACTAGTTCTTTATCTTCCAACAGACCAACTCATTTTTTTTCATTTTTTTTGAGTCATGGTCCAGTACCCAGTGAAAAACATAACACCAGCACTGGATTTCAGAGTTTTCCAGCCCAGCATTATGACCTTGCTCCAGCTCCTTGGCCTGTGCCTGTGATACAGAGCAGAGCAGCTCTCTGAACAGCTGCAGATACCTTTTGGGCCCTTCCATACGGGCATCTCCTGATCATGTCTCTGCTCCTCTCCTTCCTGGCATGGAAGGGGCCACTGGGTTGGGTTATCTGGCCACAGCTTGCCACAGCTGCGCCTACTCTTGAACCACTGTGAGACCCCTTGAGCTGAGGGGCTTGCAGGCCTCAGTGCTGCATGGAGGGGCAAGAATTTTCCATTTAAAAGCTTTTCCCTCATGAAAAGAGGAGTTGTATTTTGAGATAAATTATTATAATCTGAAAGTGTATATGGCAACAAGGCTGTGCTCTGGAGTCCATTCTTCCACTCCAAATTCCTATTAACATCTTCAAATGAAGATAATTCCAGATTAGAAACTGAGCCTCATTGTGCTTTGTGGGTCTGAAGAGGATCATAAAGGTAGGGGGCTGATGAGTGGGGAAGGAGGTTGATTCTTACATGCTTGTCCAGGTGGTTATGTAACTGTCCAAGTGATAGTCTCTTCTGATTGAGCAAAAGCAGTGAAATGGTGGTGTTTACTCAGCTCTGTCAATGCACTGATTTATTCTAATTGTAGACTGTTACCTATGATTGCCTATTAAACAGAATGAGGAAGACCTATTTTCAGTTCATTTTCTGAATGTGTGAGTTTCTTTGGCAACTAGGGCCCTCTGAGGAAGGAGGATCTAGTAGCCTTCTTGTACTGTCCACCCATGCAAACACATTTTTTTTTTCTGTGTTCTGTGTTTTGTGTTCTGTGTTCTGTTTGCAACTTGCAGCTGTTGTTATGCAGGAAGTGGCAAAGTTGTTGAGAGCAATTTAAATTAAACAGTTGTTATTGGGCTCCTGGCTTTCTGGACCACTCAGTATGGTTTCTTACAAAAGTTACACTGAAGAATTAGCTTTTTTGGAAAGTGCTCTTTTCAGGACACGGTGCCTTTTTAAAGAAATAGCAAAAATTGTGATAATGAGAGAAGTTCAAGGGAATGGAGGTTGAGGGAAGTTTGATCATCACCCAGGGAACAGACTGGTAACATGTCTAGGATGCAACAGAGGACCAGCAAGACATAGCAAATCTCTTCCTGATTACAGGCTGAGCAGTTTTATCACTATAAAAATCTCTTCTCCTTCAGTGGTTACTGATACTGAACCCCACTCTGTATCTAGGTTCATAGGGCAATTTCATGGGGCCCAAAGACTTTGGAATGCACGTTTTAGTAAGTCAGAAAAAGAAACCAGCCTCACTCCTAAAGAGTCCATGTGAGCAGTCTGAGTGTATGACAATATGGTCAGAATGGGATTGTGGTTAAGAGAAACAAGCATTTTGTGAAGAGAGGGAGGGATATCATCTGAGCTAAGAGGAGAAGAGAGAGGATAAATTTGAAGGATGAAGGAGAAAACTTTACCAGGCAAAGAATATCAGAAAAGAGTATCTTGGGCAGACACTGTTTTGATGAGCTCTTACAGACTGGCAGCTATCCAGTATCTATCTAGTTTTCTTTAGCAATCCAGACCAGGGTTCAACAGTTAATCTTTGCCTAGCAATCAGGCACTGACATTGTGATACATTATGGAGAGGGGCTGTGAGGATTTATAAAGTGCAAAACAACCTAGGCTTGTGTCAAGATAGAAAGGGAACAAAGAGCATGATACATTTGCAACCTCACATTCATATCAGCCTGACTACCGAACCTGCTTCTTTTAAGTGAAAGATGTCACATTTTAAAATACTTTTAACTCCCTAAGGATGCATAGAGGTAGCTTGTGCTATTCTCAGAATTGTCTGCACATCCTACTCAAGGGCAGAAAGGGAAGAAACTTTCATTTCCTTACCTGGCGTATGTTCATATCATAGCTAACATGTGACTGTAGACATGAATACTGTTTAAAGGCTTTCACCATGTTATTTATAGCCATCATGTTGCATGCATGCTGCAGGATTATTTTAAAATTGGCTGTATAGTTTTTGGAAGAATATGTAAATATTATCTCCCCTCTGCTTTCTAGTTTTCGTAAAAAGAGTGAAACCAGTGCAGGTTATTGTTATGGTGATATGTAAAGTATTAAGTGCTTTGACTTTGGAATGATGTCTCTCATGAGGCCTGCTGTAATCTCCTTTCTAGAAAATTTTCCATCTCTTCTGGAGAGATTTTCTTTCCTAATGATTGCTTAGTCATGCTTCCTTTTATAAATATTGAGTTAAACTAGGAGAGGAAGTGATATCTCGCCTTGGACAGGGATGGGGCAATCAAACACTGCACTCATGGGGTATGTGTTACAGAATACATAGGTTGAACTATGAGCTGAACAGTTATTTTTCTTCTCTATTTGGTACTTCCTTTGCTCTTTCTACCTCTTCCCCTTTTCTTCATGTTACCTTTTCTGTCTGCTTTCCTTCTTCCACCTGTTTTTTGTTTCTTTACCTTATTGTATATAGGCCTGCTTGATATCAGGTAGCAAACTACATCCTTGGAACTGGATTCAGCACAGGATCTAAACAAGAGATTTAAACCCATTGCGCAAGGTGGTAGGTTTTTACCCGCCTTTAGGCATTTAGGAAAAGGAATTAGGTTTAGGAAAAGGAATTGGAAGGAATATGTGTTGTATTGATATTGGAGCTAGGGCCATCATTTTTCATAGACATCCATCAGAATTTTAAGATGTTTTCTGTGCGTAAGCACAAGATTAATGTCATTCTTTTACCAAAGGCAATAAAGAAATCTGTCAAAAATCTCTGCCAAAGATCTGTACTTGGGAGATCAAGGAATTAAGAGCTATCTTTGAGGCAACAATTGTAGATACTACTGCAGTTAGCTTAATGAATAAAAAAAAAGTTACAGAAGCTCAAAAATATCAAAAATATATTCCTTCGACCATTTGTCTGAAGGCAAGTTTGGTTGTCGGACAAGAAAATCCAGCTGTCTTAGTTTTCAGGCTGTGGTCCTAATATTTTCAGCTACTTTAAAGTAAAATGGAATGTCGCCATGCTTGTCTGAAGGCAGTTCTCTGCATCCAGCTTGTCTTGTTCAGAGGTGACAATGTGAAGGGTTTGCATTCTCCAACCTATGGCCAGTCTGAATCATGCTTGGATGTATGTATTTACATTCCAATTCTGTTGTAAGGTAGGTGGAAATCCCTGTTGCTGTCATCCTGTAGGGATGGGAAGGTGTCTAATCATTGGTGCAGAACCACAAATTCTACTGGACAGAAGGAAAACATTTGCGGTGATGCCCCTTAAGTTTCCTGCTTAGATGTGAGTCTTTTTCCATGATTGATACTGCTCTCCTCTAGGGCAAAACCATCTGGAACTGATGCAAGCACTGCAGAGTCCCCAGAGTGGACTACTTATGTCTTAATAACAGCTAGGCCATAAGAGCACAATAGGGCTGAAATAAATGTGGAGCACAGAATAGGCTTGTTGTGGTTGCTAAGTGGTCTGCAGTGCTTGATCACTAATGTGAAGTTATAACTCAGGAAGAAGCAAACAAACTGCTGCCAGAAGAAAATGTCAATCACACAAGTGGAATTCTGGTTTTGCCTTTGGATGTATTTCATCATTAGCCTGAACTATGTACTGCCCCGTGAAATTTGAGCTCTGTCAACTGGTCCTAAAAACAGTGTTCAGGCTAAGAGTTTCCTAGAGAAACAAAGGGAAAAAAATCCTAGAAGTCCTCTTACTTTCTTCATGGGATAGAGAGTGGTTGGTTCTGCAGAAGATCCTGGTGCGCTGGCACTGTTGCTTGTGCTGGAGCTGTGCCTGGAGCCGCTGCATCATCCCCCATCCTCAGAGGTAGTCCCAAGGCAAGGGCAGTAGTGGTCACCATGGGAGCAGCATTCCTCTTACAAAACACTAGTGATTGTCCTTTTGAAGTTGCCATAGGAACCAGTAAGATCAACCGCCGTTGACAGGCCAACAGGCTTGAAAGCCTGTGCTGCAGGTGGAATCCCAGTGTCCCTCAAATTGCTACTCAGCCCTCAGCACTGAAGAAGAGTGGGAATCTGTGGTGGAGTGTGAGTCAGGAGCCAGTATGAGACTGGTAGGAAGCAAATGAGTCTGAGAAAGGGATTTACATTATAATTAATGCTGTTGAATTGTGCTGGATAATACTTGTTCTTTCTGTGAAATCACTGCAGGTGATTGCTTGAAAACGCAAATGCTGTCTGGCTAGCTGGCAAAAGGATGTGAGTTAAGCCAGTTACAGTCCAGATAGGCCACAGCAGTATCTGCATGTGCTGCTGCTTCAGCTCTTGGACAAGGAAATGGAGAAGAGATGGAGCATTACGGAAGTCTGGGCAAAGGTGAGTGTTGGAGCTGAGCTGTCCCTATGGAGGCTCCAATTTCTTATCATGCTGGCAGCACTTGGTGCTCTGAGCAGCTAGCAGAGCACAGACTCGCTCAGTTCACTATTTTTCCGTGTGGTGACACTTACAAATAAATGAGAGCCAGCAGTCAGTCAGACTGAGAGTAGCTTGGTGAGAAGTGTGAATGCTATGGCACATAAAATGGTGCTCCTGGGCTTACTCCATGAAGTATTTCTGAAGGTGTCTTTTGATCTGAATCGTATAACATGGATCAAAAGGAAGCACATAAAAGGTATGACAAGCAAAGTAAGTTGTTGAATGACATGAGATGGGAAGCTTCAGTTTCGTACTCTGCGTTTCCAATGCAAACCAAATAGAGAAACAAGTTTTGGGAGTTGCTTTTTTACTGGGAATGGGGGATGCCAGTGGTAAGTCACAGGCTGTAGGAATTTCTGCAAAACATCTCCAGGAAAAGTCTTTACACTTAATCTGCGGTGCTCTTTCACGAAGACTGCTGTTTTGCAGCCTCACAGTACTATAACTATAGTATCCTGGAAAATGCAGTTCATGGTAGTATCTGCACTTGACCTGCGCCTTGCAATGTTGTCAGTGTCTCATTATCAGCTGCTTCTGTATACATTTCCTTCTAAAATTCTGAAATATATTTCATGCAAAATCATATCTTCACAAAATGTCTTTTTGCCCTGCCTTACCTCTCGTTTTCCATGGGCTGAAGTTTTCATCAAGAGTCATATGCAAAGTTCCTGTTTCACATTGCTCTTTTTTTTTTCTCTTGGCACTTCC
Organism: Rhynchotus rufescens; assembly: GCA_032273925.1. Lineage (NCBI taxonomy): Eukaryota > Metazoa > Chordata > Aves > Tinamiformes > Tinamidae > Rhynchotus > Rhynchotus rufescens. Next base: position 13,077 of record JAVCKT010016414.1, read on the forward strand.
GTATTTGAGGCAGGATAGGTACTAAAGTATGAGGTAAGGGACAAGGCAGCTGTTCATTTAAAATTTGTTAAACAGGGATGTACAGCTATGAAACTGAACTGACCCCCTACATGTAGTATTTTAGCCAAGAGATAGGATAAATCAGGACATTGTTAAGAAGTCCCAGACATGTTTTGCAGAGTGGATAATTTGCAGGAGAATATACCTACCTGCCTCTGGGCCTGATGTCAGCAGACTTTATTGGCTTATATTTGTTAGGCAGTATATTTAGTTCTCCTTGACTAGCTTCTTGACCAGGTTTTGGCCGAATTGAGGAGGGGCACAAAGGAACTGGTAACTTCTCAGTGGTGGCCAGTGCTAGGACAAGGGGTAAAAGGTACAAGTTGAAACACAGGAAATTCCTTCTCCATGCGAGGAAGAACTTCTTCATTGTGAGGTTGATAGAGCCCTGGAACAGGCTGCCCAGGGAGGCTGTGGAGTCTCCTTCTCTCGAGATCTTCCAAGCCCGCCTGGATGCCACCCTGTGCCCCGCGCTCTGGGTGCCCCTTCTGGAGCAGAGGGCTGGACTAGATCATCTCTAGAGGCCCCTTCCAACCTCAGCCGTTCAGTGATACTCCACAGCAAGCGAACGTGGTGCGCTTGGGTTTTGTGGATGGGCGTCAGAGATGCAGTCTGAGCCCTGTGTGGGTTGTGACTTTTGCAGCTAGTATAAATATTTACAGCTCCTGCTTTCTTCCTGCTCTCTGAATGGATTTGCTCCTCAGAGACAGACACAGGTATTTTGTGCTTCCCACGCACTGAGTAGGAGCTGAATTCTCACTCTGGGATGACTGAAACAATCAGATTTGGAGGTTTAAGGGCAGCCATGACCTTGATCTAAAGAGAGCGCTGCAGAGCGATGACTGTGTCACAGCACTGCACACCACACTTCTCACTGCTGATAGAAAGGCTTAATTTGATGATAAATCTGTGCTCGAGTTTGCAACGCCAGCATTTGGGGGATGAAGAGAGAATTATTTTTGTTTTTAGAGATCTCACGTTACATCTGGAGTTAATGAAAGGCAATAAATGCTGAATGAGATAGTGCCATATTTAGTAAATGTCTTCTAAGAGGCAGAAATAATGGCTTCTAAGTCAATTAGAAATGTATGCATTTTCTCAGTGACTTCATTTTTATTGTCTACAGTTTCCCTGTATAAATAAATAGGCCTGGTCAGATTGCTCCTTACTAAATCAGTAGTCTGGTCAGATTGCTCCTTTAGCTAGGTGAAGGCTAAAAATGAGCAGGAAAGGTACTGCTTGGGCACAAGCAGTATCTTCTGAGGATAATTATTATCCTCCCATTGGATAATAACTTGCAAAACACAGAGCTGAAAAAGAGCCCTCCTCCCAGGCAAAAGAGATGAGAAACATTTTGCAAGAATTACTTGAAATTTGCATAATTCAGAGAAGCTAATAAACGAGGTGCCTGATCACCTAAACTGGTATTTAAAATGGCACATTCTGCTGAAAAGGTTTTCTATCACTTTTCCACCACTGTGCCTTTTCCCAGCAGCCTACCTTACCACTGCCTTTGAGGCATGAGTTCAGGCTGCAAAAGGCAAAAAAGCCTTTGCCTTCTTAGCCTCTGGGGCAACAGCCTGATGCGACTCATTTCTACCTTCTGAGAGGAATTTGATTTAAATCCCTGGTTCATGTCTGCAGCTTAAGGAGCACATCTAATTGTACCAACTTTTGACCACTCTGGAGCTGGACCAGGTTCAGCTGGGTCATGTGGACCTGAAATGTTATCAGTCTTCTAATAAGCCAGTGAATCCCTCCTTGCGCCAGAAAGGTTTATCTCATTCTCTCTCATCATTGCAAGTGCTTGTCCTCGGTTTAATTTTAGTTTCTGTATGCGTATTAGCTGTTGCTAATTTCTGTGTAGTCTATATTTCATGTCACCTTTGTTCTATCCTTTATATAGTGGTTGCCTTTCTTCTTGTTTTAAAATAATGAAGCATATAAATAATGATGATTCTTATAGGAAAGTAAAAGATACAAGAGGTGGCACAGGAGACACCAAAACTGTGAGAGGATTATTTTGATAAAAGATAGCAATTTCTTTCTTTCTTTTTTTTTTTTTTTTTTTAGCTCTGCTTTAACCTGAACATCATTCTGACCTAGCATTTGGTACAAAGTTTTATTAGGAATTGAGAGCAAACTGTGTGACTCTTCCCTTGTGTATGCACACACACACGCCCTATGCACATTTATAGCTTATATATTCTTCACTTTTTCACCTATAATAATGGGAGAAAACCTCAAGTGAGCATTCTGACTTTGCAGAAATCTAGATGTGTTTATGCTGAAATGATTTTATGCTGTTATGAGGTTAAAAAAAAAGTTCTTTGCTCCTGGGTCAGAAACAGACTTATAAATCATCCCTTTTACTTGATTACTTCCCTAATTTTGTTGCTCGATGAAAGGATGTGACTGATTGTCATAGGCTAGTTCAATTTATTTCCAACATGTTGAGAGAATTTATTAGGAGATAGGAGCAAATGGAAAGGCTGATAACTAAGCAAGTGTCTACTCTTAATGCCTGGCTTTGGCCTGTAATGGTAGCTGATGCGGCAGTAATTGCCTTACTCTACAGCAGAGGGTTAGAGGCAGTTTCCTCTGGCAGAGACCCTGGAGGGCAGAGTATTTTGAAAGTCCGTATCACAGAATATTCAAGGTTGGAAGGGACCTCTAGAGATCATCTAGTCCATATGATTTTGACAGCCCGTGTAACTGCCACACAAGTAATTTTCCACAGTAATTTCAGCCACACAGTAATTTTCTACAGATAGCTATTCCCATGTGACCAGACTGAAGTCAGCCCTCCTCAACAAGGGTAGCACCACAGTGGTTGCACAACCCAGTCTGCAGCTTTGGCTCCAAAGACATGGCAGTGCCAAAACATGGGATCTGGGAGTTCAACGTGTCAAAACAAGAAAATACCGGAAACCTGCACGTTCTCCAACTTCAGTATCAACGTTCATATCTAGATGGCTTTCTTGGCCACCCAGGAAAGTCAGACAAGATTGATTTGTCTTTATTGCCTGGTGACTGATCTACTACCATATGGGGAGATCCGTGCTGCCAAAACATCCATGCATGTATCTGCTTTGATGCCTATTTCCTGAAGCTGGAGGGAGAATCCCACTAAGTTCAGAAAAGAAGATAGCAGAGCAAAAGTAGCTCATCAGTTATATATTCTAAGGAACTTACTTCTTCCTTTTTATTTTCTTTTTTTGTTTTGATGGAAGATGCTTCTGATGGTAATGTATGGACTGTGTTTGTATGCTGACACATACAATCGAAATGGCTACCTTCGCACTGGCACTATCTTTACATTGCTTCCCGTTCTTTAAAACCTAAATCTGCTGCTCAACTATTCCAGGTATTGCCTCCTTTAAGAAAGTTATCTGCAACTGCTAACTTTGTAAGGTGTGAACTTTGTTTAGGGTGCATGGTAAGAAGAAAACTGCTCTATCTGGTGCTAGCCGTGTGATCTGCTCTGGCTGCTTGATAACTAAAGCAAATTGGTACAAAGTTGTTGACCGACCTGCTGATCTGTTAGGTCAGGTTCAGTCATCAAGATTTTCTCACTGTACCATTCAATACCTAATGCAACCAAGTAATGTGAATACTTTTTACGGTAGGTTTCCTTTAAATCAGTCACTCACTTTTTTTATTTCACTTATGCCTATGAAAGTTACTGAGCCCTGATTTATTCTTTCTGAAAGCATCATTGACTGAGCTGATGTGAAATAAGATGAAGTATTTGAGTTAGTATGAGTTTATATTATCTTCTATGCACTTTAAAGTGTTACTGTTGCAGTCTTTCAAGAAACTAATATCATCAGTGTGAAATGTTATATTTTGGAAATAAATCAGCCTTGCAAGTGACTACAATCCCACCAAATGTGGTTAATAAAACTATATGCTAGTTGCTTCTGGGGGGACTGTGGTAGAGGCCCAAGAAGTAGTGGTCATAGATTGTATTAGACTCAGTACCATCAAATAAATGGAAGAGAGGCTGTAGTATTAGCATGTGAACAAATGCCACAGGGTAGAGGCTTGAGCACAGTTTAGAGATGTGGCTCTCACAGTTTCTGCAGAATTAAAGCTTTGTTTCTCTGTAGCTTACCAATAACTACTACGTGGACTTGTGGCTTAAATTTATACTCAGGAGTTGTATCCAGCCTTCAAATAACCTGTGTCCTGCCTTCTCCTGAGTCCCAGCCGCTCTGTAGCTATATTTGAGCTGGCAACAGCGTGAGTATTGCGCAGCGTGTCGTTCGTAGGTGTGGGAGAGACAGTCCATTAAAACAGCTGCGAGGTATCGGGTCACCGCGCAGCTCCAAGAGATCCCCTGTGGACAAATCAGCACCTGCTTGCCCCCTTTCGCCTCTCCTTTTCTGGAAAATAATATTCCAGCCCAGTCAGATCCAGTACCTGATGGGAAACTGGAGCGCATGACAAGTTGATGAATAGTGAGATTTCTTTCAGTATATATTCACCTGCTGTAGATGCATGGAGTAGTTGTTGTTGCAGATCGGAGTTTCAAAGTGGTTGGGGGAGAGCAGGCTTGCTTTATGAAATATTGAAATAATATGGACTTGAAATATTCTTTTATCTCAGTAAAGATGTGTAGTAGGTGACATTTGTTTTCATTTTGATCAACATTTTTCATTATTTTGTGGTTTGTCAAAAAATGAAAAAAAAAATTGTTTCATTTTTGGTGGTCAGAAGATATTTTTTTGCTCCATGGAAGTGTTAATCCATTCCACATGGAGCAAGTTTCACATCTCAGTCGCCATACTAACTGAGTATGATCCCGGACACATCTTTTCCCCTCACTTACACTCATTTTCAGGAGCCACAGATCTCCGAAGAATAATATTTGCCTTTCTTATCACGAGCAGTTAATGTCTGGGAAACCCTTTGAGGGCTTTAGTGCAATGGCACCAGATTTATGGACTACACTGTACTGCATAAAATATTGGGAGAGTTTTAAAGAGATAGATGAAATACGGCTGACTTTGAAGTCTGGGGTAAAGTTTTCTCTGATTTCTGAGGGTTTTAAACCCGATAAGTGTGGCAGGAAGGTTGGAAGGTTTTTCTCTGAAGAATGAAGCAAGCTGGTGAACTTCTGATATGATTGCCCTCTACACTGGTCCTCAGGAGAAAGGAGGGCAATAGAAATGCTAATGAGATCCTGCCTACTTACAGACAGATATGGGGCAGATTCTGGAAGCTCTCTGCATCAGCGCTGCCTGAAGTTTTCTATCCTCAAATAGTGACAAGGTGATGAATGCACCCATGAAAAAGGGGGAGGGGGAAAAAAAATTAAAAGAAAAACAGTAGATGGTGCAGCCGCCCCTGCAGTCCTCTCCCGAACAGGTCTCCCACCTCCAGCAGTCACAGTGTCTGGGTACTGCAAGGGTCAGTGCCCACATGAGCAATGTGACACCTTGAGCCGTTTATGTAACCACCTCATCGCGTGACAGGTGAGCAGGGAGCCCGCGTACAGTGTAAACAAATCCTCTCAACATTTTTTCCTGTGGTGGCAGGCAATCCTGACAAAGAAAATATGCAGAGCCAAACCCAGGGATCAAGACTTGGAACCTGCCCGCTGCTTTGAGAGGAAGTCCTAAAGCGAGGGAACTTTTCCGATGTGTTGCAAAAGAGCACCTGAAATATCCCCACCCTGCTTTTTAGCTTTCTGAGCTTTCTGAGCCACCTCAGCTAGATGACTGAGCCCAAGGCAGCTGAGAATGAGCAACCTTTTGCTCTCCGATGAAGCTTCTGCACCTATTTCCCGTTGTCAAAAAGAGTGCTGTTAATTGTTCAAGACCATAAATTTACCTACCACAGATTCTAGCACATATTTCACACATTATGTAGTTTCCACTCTTCCTCTCTATTGAAATGCAGGATACTGTGATACCTACATAGTCCAGCCTGACTGTTAGAAAGGAAAGACATTTTTCCAGGTTTATGAGGGCTCTAGTGTAGTTGTCATCCATGAGAACATTAATAATAAATTGTACTTTCTTAAGGGAAACAGGGGCTTTTGTGGAGTAACGTTGCTAAATACCCACTGAAGATTTTTAGCCAAGTTTCATAATTGGTTTGAGATTTACTAGTGCTTGATTTTTCTCTAGCAAACACACAGTTAAAGGCAGTGATGCACACATTTTACTGTGCATAGTAAACTTAGACTATTAGCATTATTAGTCATGTTAAATAGAGTGGAGAATGAATAGCTTAGCTTAAATTTGTCTGAGAAGGCAGATAATGCTTACTGCGGATGTATTGCCCTTTGTCCTAACTGTGGAACAAATTCTCCTGTATCTACACAGCAGTTTACCCCTCTGCTGAGCTGTTCCTGTTTGGGCTTCTATTGTTTATCACTGGTATGTCCATTAAATCAGCAGCCTTTAATGGAGCTTCGTTTTGTTTCCCCTGCACAGTGAATATCTCATGCCTGTCCTGGTGATGTTCTTACGTTAGGGGAAGACAAAGAGCAGCAGGAGAAACAATGCTGAGTCAGAGCACGCAGGAGATGTCACTCAGCGTGCATATCTGCAACAGCACCTCGGCTACTCCGCAAGGAAGCAGGAAGCCATCGTGCGCCTCGCATGTATGCGCCAAAAGCAGCAACTCCCACAAGGTAACCAAGTCTCTTATTCTGTCCCCACGCAAACACACATATAAAGGCCACTTAGTTCCAGGGAATTCTCCTCTTCCGCTTCAGTGGTATTTGTGAGCAGGGTCAGGAGGAGAAGAGTATGAGAGCCAAAAAAATGTGCAAGGAGCCTTTTTTTCCCAGCTAGTCACAACCTGCTGCACTCCAGGAGGCCCCATAGAAACAGGGACTGGATCGTTATTTACCTTTGCAGATGGAGAGAAACAGACATTTAGGAGATGCAGAAATGGATGGTTTTTATGAGACTCTGAAGGTATCCATGGAAGAACGGAAATCTCAGGAAGTGAAATAGCCTCCTTGTACCTGGGAACCAGTGACAAGCACACGGAACTGTGGAAGTTCTGTCCTGTCCAGGCCTGTTTGAAACACCCCAGGTCCAGGCCTGCAGCACTGCAGACCACCAGGCCATTTGTAAAAGTTGTCAGTATGTTTTACTGCTGATCAACTGAAGTTTTCCTTTTTGCTTCCTTTATTCTATGTTAAATGCTCTTTACTGGAAACAGTTGTGCAAGAATGGAAACAAATTAACAGAATTTGCAGAGACAGGAATGATACTATACTAAGCCTGACTCACACTAGACCTACTGTATCTCATGGAAAGCCTTAGTTGTGATTCGATGCCTTTGGTGTTGAAAACATGCTCCTCATGGTTCAAATGTGAAGCAATTTCTGTCTTACCAAGGATTTTCCGTAGAGAATTCCCATGCAAAGTCTGACAGTGTCTGATTGTGCTTGGCTTACTGTAGGAAGCCTGCTAGGGTCACCACTCTCTATGCTGGGCTCTCAATTTGCACACACTGGACCCAGTCCAATGTCCCTGACGTCCTTCCATTGATTTCAGCTTGCACTGGATTAAGCCCAGAACTCTTCCAAGCATATTCATTTCATGGTTGTTTGCGGGCTATATTTTGGAGGCTGTAAGGGCACTACTATAAATATCTTTATAGTTTGTACTTATAAAAATGCATCAGGTTTACCATGTTCTCATGTCTTTACTATTACTAAGTCATCCTCTTTTAAGCAGTCATAGAATCATAGAATCATAGAATGCCCAAGGTTGGAAGGGACCTCAGAGGTCATCGAGTCCAACCCCCCTGC
>JAVCKT010016427.1:0-14548 GCA_032273925.1 Rhynchotus rufescens
CTTTTGTTGGATTTCTGAAAGTCAGATGAGACAAATATAAAGAATTAGTTGTGTGTTACAAAATGCCTACAGAACAACTAGCCATCCTGCCTGAATTAGGGATACATGGACTGCTCGACATACAAAAAGGTCTTACAGTACAGTCAGTTACATACGCTGAGCTCAGATGTCCTTACTCTTTCAGTACCTTCAAATGATACCTGAGATCATGGAGATTACTCTGAGGATATAGGTAAATGTCTGTGATACTATCATCTCTCCATTTTAAGTCCTGCTGCTCTTAATCCCCTTTGCTCCCATTGTTGCCATGCGTAGAAAGTCTGCTATTTTCTGCTCAAGTAGCATTAGAATTAATGCTTGTAAAACTGAACCATTTTGTATTGAAAGGATAGATACAGATGTAGATAATTGTCAGGAATGGGACATGTACACTTTGAATGCATGTTTTGCAGACTAAACAAGAGAAGGTCCTTTTAAAAAGAAACACAGTCCGTCTACTGAGCTTCTCTATGCTCATGTTTTAGACTATTTGCTGTTAACTGTTAAGCCCAAAGTTAAGATCACTTTTATACTAATGAAAAATTTACAAAGAACTGTACATTTTCAGTGTTGTAACTTGACTTAAAGTCAAGTTTATTGACTTAAAGTTTAGAAAGCTGATAAACATGTTGCAAAGTAGCCTCACTGCACCGTTGGGTAGAATGTCCTTAAACACATCATGGGCAGTTTTAAAGACCTTTCTGCCAGAACAACTATATGCTCAAAACACTGGCGACCACATTTGGAGTAAACGTAGTTTGACAGGGGTGCACGTTCATCACTTACTCGTCACTATCTGCAATGTCATCGTACATCATGACAATGATCTGCTCGTCTGGAATGCCATTTCTGTGGACGATCTGGTATGCGTGGCACACGTCTGCCTGAAAGTGAGCAGATTAGTTTCATTAACAGAGTTGATGGAGACTTTCTCTTTGAGAAGAAAAATAGTCCAGCAGGCCTAACACCAGGATACCATCCACAAGAATCTCCAGACTGGTATCTTCATTTCACATATGAGTGATTGTGGGTTGCTGCAGAGCTGAAATGCACAAAACCCAAAAACTCAATGTCCTTCTAAAAATCCAGCACAGGATATAACAGATACTGAGGAAAAAACATCTCACATTAATTTGTTTCAAATTCTTATTGAATAAAAGCCAGAGGTTTCTTAAGCACTGTCATACACTCTTAAAAAAAAAAAAAAAAGTTTTCTGAGTTCTGCAGGAAATCTTGTGTACTAACAGAGCTGAACAGTGCCAAGCAGAGGAAGAGAAAGTTGGATTTCCACCAATTTCAATTAGTTCTGCACAACTAAGTATCAGGAACTGTCCTTTAGCAAGTACAGTTTACCAATTTCAATTCTGTAAAGATCTTTAAAGCTTTGTTTTACTATTTTTTTTTTGTAAATTATGTACTTCCTGTAGAATAACACTAAAGCAACTTCAGGGTACGACACCAGATTTCAGTGGAAAACAAAATTGCAGAATTTCTATTCAAGCTCTTTTCCTGACATGTACAGGATATGAATAAGCAGATTCTCTTTACAGACCATCTTCTGATGACACAGAAACAGCAGGATTTGTTAAAGTGATATTACAGTAAACTATGAATCTCTAGCTGTACATTCTTATAGCCCCCATCCCAAACACATCTTAGACACTCAGTCTATCAATTAGTAATGGATTATCAAAAAACATTCTTAATCTCCAGAATTATAACCTAACACATGCTAGAAACGTTGTGTGGATTTAATTGAATCTGGCCTAACAAAGGCAAAATCCAATTGTAGCTGAGAAACAACGTTTAGAGCTCATGTTTATTGAGTCTTCTATTTTGTACACCAAACTAAACTGATTTAGGTGGACTGACACTGGTGTGGTTGGCATAGGTGAATTTGTATTTCTGATTCATTTCTGTTGGCTGAATTGAAAGAACACTAAAATCCTGTACTTGATAATCTTAGGTCTCCTAAGAGTGGTTGAAACAGAAAAGAAACGGTAGTTGTGCAGGATTCTTGGAAGCATAAGGCATGTTCACTGTTAATGTACTCTGCCACAGCTCAGTCTCTTCATGTGACTAACCATTTATATTGTCCTTACAAAAGCAGTTTTACTTCCTTCTCCAGAAGGCAGCTCTTCCACCTCCTCCAAACAGCTTGTACTCCTCACAGCTCACCAGCATATTATCAGCTTTTGTTGTTTCCTCTTCTTTTCCTTCTGATTTACTGATTGACTTGCTCGCTACCTGTTACTTAGCCCACTGGGGTGTGTAACTGGGGTATGTATGTATGTAAGGGGTATGCCTCTTTATCCTGCAACAGCAGGGGGAGGCATCTGTGGCTTGCATGATATTACTGCTGCTCCTCAGAGCTAAAGGAAACTTGTCTGAGGGATAGGCTCTTTTGGGGAAGAACTGAAGAGAGAGAAGCTCCAAGTATCTCAGAATGGATTCTAGAAAATTTACATCACTCAGATTCCCTAGTGAAGAGAGAAGCAGATCAATTAAATTTCCATCAAGGTGTTCTAGCTTATGCCTGTTTGCAGTTTGTTGCAATATTTTAAAGGTTTTTGCTAAGGAAAGTGTGCCCACTGGTAGCATAACGGTATCACTAACATTGTGATAAAAAAAAAGAAACTAGTTTTGCACTAAAACTTCACCAGTCTCAGCTAGGACAGTTCTGAGCAAACCTCTTTAAGTGGCTTTGGCTGACCTGACCAGCCACCCTTGATGTTGGTCAGACACTCTTCCTGTTCCCTACTGCACGAGGAGGAAGATGAAACCTGTAAAAGCAGTGTAGAAACCAGCCGGCTGCTAGAGCAGTCAAGTGCATGTCAATGTAGTGTTTCCTGTTGATTTAGAAGTGTCTACCAAACATTGCTTTTGGAGCCTCATTTCTTTTAGAAACATTTGTGGCATTTCTGTGTCTGTTGGCATTCCTAACAGGGAGTCAGCGCTGTTCAGGTTCTCTAGTTGCCTTCGTTCTGGTAGTTCAGCAAGTGAAATGCATTTTACGAGCACTCGCTGTATAAAGCAGGCACTAAAATAAGTCATTCTTTTGAAGTCATGTAGTCAGGGCGGGTTCTCTGTTAACTGGAGCTAGGTGTTAGAAGAGGGAAAGGTGCAGCTCTACAGCTGCTGCTGCACAACTAAGCCCGGGGCCAGGTCGGGGCAGAAGGTCTGAATGGCAGGGTCCAGACCTTTCATCGCTGGGTTATGATAAATATGTTACTTAAATTTGCTCATGATTAACTCCAAGATCTTGAAAGCGCTGGGATCAGAGGTGGATTTCCCCACATTTTACTGGGATGGACATTTTGTATCTGTGAATGCGTGGGGAAAAAAATATAAAAGGAAAGAAGAAAATTATGATTCCTCTCCCTCATACTCCTGATTATTCATCTGAGTGACACGGTTTGCAGGCAGATCACCCCAGGTTTCTCTGGTTTTTTTTTTCTTTCCTGGAAAAATCTAGTTATCTTACCACACATGCATGAATACTTCCTAAAGGAAAAAGCTGGGGGCTTCTTTGAAATTGCTTGCCTCTAGTCTTATGATGCCCAGGCTCATGTCTAAAAAATATGTGTCATGGACTGTCGGCTTCATTATAAAGTGGCACTGCTCCTGCTACAGGAATAATCAAGTGCTGTGACATGAAAAAGGACAAGTTCTAACATATAGGCATGGTACGAGAAACCTGTAGGACTTGGTAGCCACTTCCAGAAGCTATTTGGCTCAGAACGGAGCTGATTCATTGTCTCACTTCAGCTGTTTCACTTTCCTGAAAGTGAATACATCGGTTTATGTAGCTGTATAACTTAGAAGCTGTATAACTTAAAAAACCTTTCTTAATATCATCAGTTATAATTCTGTAAGCATAGTGAGGAAATGTAAATGGAAGCCCAGTTACTAAGGCATCTTTTATGTCTATCACCTAAAAGACTGGGGAACTTAAAAGCACCAGAAGAAATACAACCCCTGGCCCATACAACTTGCTTTCAAACCTTCTGACTAGAAACAACCAAAAGATGACCCAGGAATGCAAATTCAATGTATTTATTTTCAACATTTTCATATTCTCTATTTGATTACCAAAGATTAGCAATTTTTCTGTATAAAAAAAAAAGTGTTATTATGGGTGTTTTTACTTGGATTTGGAATAACAAGATTAATCATCTGGAGCTGCATTGATGTACTTGATCTTATATTTCAGCAGGTAACTTGGATCTTAGAATAATTGGATTCCATGCTTAAGTCTTCCACTGAAATCATATAGGGCATTGGTCGGGTCAGTTTGGCCCAGATCCAGCAAAGGACTTAAGCACTTAGGCAATAAGAAACGAAGGTTCATCTTACCACAGCTTTTTATCTTTTTAAATAAAGCCCAGAAGATCTTTCAAAGTGTATAAACTATATCTGGTGCAACAGAGTTCCCCATCTCTGCTAATTCCCCAGAAATGCTGCACTGACTCCAGTGCAGCCGAATAATGTGAGCTCAGTGGATGAATTCATACAGAAAATGACCTTGGAAGATGAATGGCTCCTCTAGATAACGTCTTCTTCATTGTGATGGCTTTGATCCTGTACTGCAGCTTTTGTTCCTTGATCACAGTGACAAAAAGCACCTTTTTCACTGGTCTTTTTGTTGTTTGTTCCCCCCTTTATTCCAGGTGTCTGATGCAATCGATGTCAATAAAAGAAGTAAAATAAAGAAGCCTAAAATTCTATTAAAAGCCACAGAAATAATTTCCTGAACTGTCCATTGGCTTATACAGATGTATAAGTAATTTGCCAAAAGGCCTTTAATGGACTGATTTAAAAGTAAAATCAGTTACAAATAGCATCTTTTTTTTTGCTTATTTTTTTCTGCCTCATTCTCTTAAAAACATATTGGTTTTAGTTTTAGTGCTTTCTTGTGTTATTGATGTATGTGCAGCACTCCATACTTACTTATTATTTACTTCTGTGTAAATAATTGTGTAATGATGGGGGGAGTTGAAACACTCTTCTCCATTCTTCAAAGGGGGAGTTCCTTGTGTGAATTGGCTCCATTGGTTCCACTGACTCTTTGTCACTGTCCCAGGTGGATAGGGATATGGGCCAGTGGGACATCCCAAAGTAAGAACATCTATAAATGGAGAAGGTGAGGGAATGTTCCCTCAATTGGATTTGTGGGTAAGAGAGTGGGTAAACCTAGAGTACAGGCTCTGTGCACTGAGCTTTTGTTGAGCTCCAGCCACTTATGCATCAATGGATGCTTTCCTTTTGAAAGCAAACAATTCCAGTGGAGAAAACAATGGATCAAAGAACCTGCATTCAAACATAATGATTCTTAGAAGGTTTTCAGAAGAAAAAAAAAACCTTTCTATTCCTTTTTTATTGTATGTGTTTTATCTTAAATACCCTTCAAAGATCAAGTTCTAACTTCAGTAAAGAAGCATTTCTAGGTAGAGTATCTCTTTAATAAAAAGTTCTGGGTCTGGGTTTAAGCCTGTGGTAACACATTTCCTAAATGGCTCAACTGACATAGAAATGATTCAAGAAAGAGTAAAGAATAAGAGTATAAAAAATAAGGGGGGGGGCAAAAGGAAGTGGTAGGGAAACTGAAGAAGATGAAGTTTTACTCAACAGCCCCATTTTTTTATTTTTTATTTTTTATTTTTTATTTTTTATTTTTTAATTTCTAAGCCTATTCCTGACCATTGTGAATCTTATAAAATGCACATTTTAAAAAATCCTTTATATAATTCAACCCTTTCAAAACTTTCCCTTCTTCACATGCTGACAGCACTGATACAGAGAAGCCCTTGGCTGTTTTGAAAGCACACACAACATAGAAATGAGCCTTTCTCTGAGAAGTATCTTTCTTTTAGCTAACTAACAGTGAACGTGGCTCCTTCTCTATCTGCAGTTTTAAACTTTGCCTGTTGCTTTGGAAGCAGAGATATATTGGAAGGCAGAGCTAAAGGAGTGTGGGGGAGAAGGAGGGTCCTCACTGCTAAGAAGTTGTTAACTATACACTGTGCTGGAGTGCCCATACGGAAAGTCTTGCATGACAGTAATATAGTAAAAGGGTGTTAACTATTTCAGTGTTATTCACAAGAAGAATTTGGTTATGAAATTCTTCAGGAGACATCATAGGCCTGAATTCCCCTGTTTTTCTGGAATTCTTGCTATGGGGCAGCATATGGAGTTACCGAAGAGAGAGGAAGTTTCTAGGAAACAATCACAGTTTCAGAGAGCCCTGCCCTGTTGAGCAGAGCAGTCTGAAACTCCTCTCTATGGATGGAGAGCAGCTCGCAGTCATTTTCAGTAATCCTCTTAATGTGCAGAAAAGCATTGCTGATTGGAGGTAAAATCACTCTGGGCACCTTTTTTTGTGGTCTGGGTTTTGGCTGTGTCTCCTAGGAAATGTAATAATATCTAATAGTTAGGGAAAGTGTATGAACACCATTGCTACATACCAAGGACAGGCTTGAGGTAGAGCAAATGGATGATTAAAAAAAATGATATTACAGCAAGGATTATAAAGGCGCTTGAAAAAATAGCCTAAAGGACCACAATTAGTGTTAAGAGGATGTTATGCTAAGAGGAGAAATATGTACAGGAGAAGGAATATTAATGGAGTTTCATAATGGAGATAAGGAATGATTTTACTACATATTTTCTCTAAGGATCAAGGAAAGGAATGATACCCCAAAGATGGAAAAGATTGCCTTCACCAAGGGGACATACATATGTATGAGAAGAACTATTTCACCTTGTACGAACAGATTTCTGTTTAGTAATACAAAATGCAAGGTCCTAATTTAAAGAGATGAAACCAAGAATGTCTACTATTAACTGAGAGATTATGAGTCCAAATACCAGTAACAGAGAAAACTCAAACATTAGTAATAAGTTGATAGTGAGTTGACTGTAAGATGCAGCTATGAAAAAAATGTTTGGTGAGTTGGATGGGTAGAGAGAGATAAAGAGGTGTGGATCCATCCTACAGGATCCAGATAAAGTACTGTATCCTGCTACCTCTATGTGTAGTTGTTGTGACTACACTGAGGCAGGAAAGCAGAAGTTTCTGGTTCACTTCCAGAAAAAGTGGGAGTAAAAATCCCTGTCCCCTCCCCCAACTAATTTTGAGGCTGCTACTTAATTTGTTTATAAATGGGGCTGTGACATAGCTGGCTGTTGGCAAGGGGCTGAATTGTTAATTTGGGAAGTCCATTCCAGGATCTTGTACTGTACATTGATAGCTGCCAAGCAGGTGTTTGTACTGAGTCACAGAGAGCTGTCATGCTGCCAGGATTATCAGGGATGAAACCACTCTCTGCTTAGAAGTTTTAGAAATGGCTATTGTTATAATTCAATATTCACATTTTCTGGAAGGTGTGTCTTATTACTTAGCATTTAGAAGTTTTTGGCCTAATCAGCAGACTTAAATAAGCTATATTTCCCTTTCAGTTTTCCCATTTTTTGGACCACTGGACATTTCAACTATAGGAGTTTGAGAAAGACAACAGCAGTTGCAAAGTTCAAATAAATGAGAAGGAAACTGCAGCTTTTCCACTTAGTATTTTAACTGTCCTTGGAAGGCACAGTCCATCTTAGAAAGCACAAGGTAAGAATGTGGAAAAACTTTAAAAAAAATCCTTTTATGTAGTAGACTCTTCCTTGTAGCACCAGTACTCTTTAAAGATCCCAAAGCAACATCCACTTACACATACAGAGATGGATTAACTTTAAAATCCCTAGAAAGTCAAGGTGAGTAAAACCAACTGCACTTTAATGCCTCTGCCGCTGTTTATAAGTTCAGTTATTTTTGCTGCATGACTTTTAGAGGGCAGCCCATGCTAGACATCTTTAGTATGAGAGAGAGTGTTACAGAACAGCCAGAATGTCTGGCCAAAGATCTTAGTCACGTAGCACTTTGAATGTCTTTAAAAATGATCTTCTCTTCAATTATATAGGGAAATCAGGGCAAGCTGTGTGGCTAAGCAAGCAAATTTTATCCTCTTATTTCTTTTTTCAAAAAGAACAAGGTAGATCCTTTTCTGAATGGATGCACATTCAGTATCCTAAAATGTTTTGTAAGAGATGGAGCAGAGATATCTGAGGAATATAGAAGGGGTTGTTTTTGTAGGTACTTGTCATGAGACTCCCCATTTTTTTACTCTATTGGCTTCTCCTTTAGGCAATCCCTTATGAATACAGCAAGTTTTTTTGCTTTTTGTTTAGGTTGGACATATACATATTAATGACTCATCCACTGGGTTAACTTGTTTATTAGGTTAAGCTCCTAATGGCAACTTTTCTTAAGAGAGAGAAGATTTTTAAGTAAGTGGATCACTGTAGTAGGTCAGATAAGAAGAGAAGGAGCACTTAACTACATACATCAGACAGATTAGGTTATTTAAAATACAAATGTTATTGTAATGTAAGAGAATATTATCAGTGGCTGTAGTCATGAAGCACAATGCCAAACAGACAGGAAAAAAAATGACGGTTCTATACAGGTCCTTGGGAGGTCATAACACAAGTTTCATACATTATTTATGTAGTAATAAAGTCTGCAATCTCTATTTCAAGATAAATATTTAATTGTGCAAGGCACTGTACAGGTAAAATAGAGAAGGGGGGTTCTGTTTACCAACCACCTTTCAATCTAATGGTAAAATGTATACAACAAAGAAATAAGGGGCTCCCATCACAACAGCAATTTGAGATCATAGTTTAAGGTTTCTGAAGTCACATCTGTAGCTTTGGAATTTTAGTTTCTACACCTTAATAGGATATATCTCCCATTAATAAAGTATGTCTTTATTTCACAGAAACAAAATAAAATGTACCTCAAAGGATGGACAGCTGTGAGCATAAAGGAGAGTTTTAGGTAGGTCATCTGCAGAATGTCTGTTGCTTTTAGGTCTGATTTGTTAGATGATCAAAGTCCATATCTATCTACTTACATTTAGTTCAATATTTAGCATTCATTATATGGGGTATTCTTTTTTTTCTGAATCTTCCTAAAATCAGGAAGCAACTACAACAGTGAGAGTCAGATATGCAGTGACCCTGCAGAGCCCAATTCACCTGCTCACATCCTCATCTTTCAATGCTTTGCACAGATATTCTGCTAAGAGCTGCCACTGAGATAATCTGACAGCCAAAGAATTTCATCCTTGTCGTTCATTTTGTGGCCTGCTGGATGTTAAAAGGACAGGAAAAAATAAGAATGAAAAGAGATAAAAGCTCTGTTGTTGGTTGCTTGTTTTTATTCTTTTCAGCTGCTGTTTTAAGTACCTTATTATTCAACCTAGGTAGCTGGAACACATAATTTAGGACACACATGAAACTGGAAGCTAGATAATTACATCAGAACCACTGGGCACCACCTTGTGTTTATTGTATACTAATTGACATAGGAAAAAATAGGAAGAAGCACATTGCCATTTTAGCTTTTCTTCAAGCTTCTGCTTCACGTGAAAGACATATCAGCAACCTAATGTTTCAGTGGACCATGTCTTTCTATTAGTGGACTTTACCATGCAGCTTTGGGGCATAATTTGAAATTATTAAAGTACAGAAGCAATGTTCTGTCTTTCACTAGTCTGGGGAGAAGGTTCAGGTGAGTTACTTAAATATTTATATTTCAGTTAAGTGAGACTGCAGTCCTGCTATCCTCTTGCTTGTAGTGGAGGCTGGGGAAGGGTGAATGCAGTTCACAGTGCAGGGTGACATTAATGCCTTCCTTCCATCGAACAGCTTAGATGCAGGGATTACTTGGACAGGGAAATGAACTCCTTTCTTGATTGCTGCACTCTCTTGGGCACTTATTACACTAGAAAATACAAACCATAATCCAGGAAATACAAAGCTATAAATAAATCCCTGGAGAAAGTGTTTGCTGCTGTTGTCTGCAAATGGGTCTATTATCCATAAATGGAGGCGACAGAAAATTCCTGAGTGAAGTACTTTGTGGTTACCCAGCTTTAGTGCCATTTATCCCTTTTTTCTCTTAATCTTTGCCAAGATATTTGCAAGGTATTAATATGAATGAACCAGTAGTTACTGTTACGACTGGATGTTACCAGAGTAGGGAGCAATGTTAAATATTGATCATTTGTGTATCAGTTGCTTAGTGGCAGTATGAGAGTGTGGAGAGACAAAGGTGTTTGTTTTCCTAATACAAGACACACAGATAGTTGATACAAGTCTATAGCATTAATTACTTGAGTGTCATAGTATCTTTGTAAACTCTCCTTTAAAGATCTCCTGCTTGCAGTTCTATGATATGTAGCATTTGTTAATGAACTTTTCCAGATGTGCAGTTACTGTTTTGTTTCCTTTGTTTTCAGGCAGAGGCATAAGCATATGCTTTTAAGAGGTTTATTTTGCTCTTCTGATGGCTCATACAAATGAGCTGCAAATTGTCTGATTTGACAGAGCATCTGTGACCTCTGCACATGTGGTCTTCTCCTGCCAATTCTCTGCATGAAATGAGCCAAAGTGATAGCATCAGACTTTCCCTCCTTGTTTTTAATTTGAAAACAGAGCTCACTTGTATTTACAAATGTCCTGTAACATTTATACCTATTCTCAACTCTGAAAGTTGCTTTCAGCTACATTAGAAGTGCTGGGATAACTAGGATTGGCACAGTCTCTTGGATCTTGGCTTTTGAAACTACTTCCAAGTTGTTTTCTGTAACAAACAGAAACCGTAGCTAAACACCTTCCAAGTTCTGTGCTCTAAATGCAACAAGACCATCTGTTGTCTCCAGAAATGATCATAGCAACGGTAATGTCTTTTATGTTGTTTCTCCTGGAACTACAGAACTCTTAAATGGCTTTTTAATTTTATTATTATTTCAAGAGAATTCTAATATCTTTCTGTGGGTTTTGAGTATATGTCAAGAGGCAATTCTAGTTCCCATTTTGCTGGGTCTGGAAAAGAGCAAAGAGATTGCAGAAGGGGGAGATGGAGATAGGCAGGGAAAAAGCAGGATTACATTGTCACATGCTGCTTTGTAAAAATCTCCAGTCAATGACTATTTCTTGTCTTCATCTCTCATGGTAAATGTCACTGTGCAGACAACTGTGCAGACACTTAGAATGCACGGTAGTTTGTTTTGAGTTAATGGGCTGGTGGAAGTGTCAGTTGAAACTGTGCAACATGATTAAGAAGGATATCTTTCTTTGCAGAAGCATCAATTATTCACAACTCAATCACACCTTGGGAAACAAGGAAGAGAAATGGAGTCAAATTATGGAAGCTCCTGTGCAGAGTTGCCAGAAACAAGGAGAAAGGAAAACAACCATAAACTCTGTTTGCAAAAATGTGTCTTGGCATGCATTCTGTATCACAAAGACCGTAGCTCTATACAGAGTGATTGACACCCTACATTTGTAAAGAAAACCCTAGAGAGTAGGTACACGTTTTATGGGCCAAATGTCACAAAATACAGTGGATAAGAGACTGAGAAAAAAAATCCCATAGACGTTCTGCATGCTAACGACAGTGAAGTACCAATGAGGATATATTGCAGCAGAAACACAATCTCTTGAAAAAATATCTTTCACTAAAAGCCTATAAGATCTCTTCACTATTAAAATTCAGCACACTTTCAGAATGCAGACTGAAGGAAGAATCAAATAGAGTTTTATGACTTCATAACTTTTACCAATCTATTCAAAGCTCTCCATTATTATTCGCTCTTCAGAGAAAGTTACTGGCATTGCACTGTATCAAAGGAGGAGTGTGAAAAAGCAAGCTCTGAGATCCAGTTACTAGAAAATGATAGCACAAAATGTATTTATTAACCACTGTTTATCAAGACTGGTGCAAGAACTTTTTCGGAAAGAAATAGAGTGCCTTCATGATATGGTGATGAGTCACCTGTCAGAATTCCTTACGAAGATCTGTGTAAATAAAACTAGCACCTGCATTCTAGTGCAGAAATGCTGTCTGACTAAAACTGATGGAACTGCTTCAGAATAATTAAGGGTAAGTAATATCTAGCTTCATGCTTTGGAGTTGCAGGTTAGCTGTGAAAAGTTATCTTGGAATGATATTATCTTGTAATTTACCCAGTTGAAGAAGTCCTTAAGTGGACTTCATGCTATCTCTCTGGTTCTCCCTTTTTAGGGGCAATAGTTATGCATGAGAAATTACTGTTTGGTTTGGTTTTACTCTCATTTTTTAATCATTTTAATATAGTTTATGTGCTTCAATGTGATGTTCTAATGTTTCTGTAGAAGAATTGGGTATTTGCTTGGTTCACCTTCACCCCCTCCTTAGTTATCCTCACTGCGGAAGTGTGAGTGTTTGAGAGGCAGGGGCTGGTCAGTATTGTGAGAGTCATTCTTGTCATGGGAGGACTTGTTTAAAGGAAAGCTTGCCAGCTTATCTAAAGATGTGTAGGATCTGAAAACCCCTGATCTCCTCTACAGTGTTGATAGTTGTGTTCTTCTCACCAACCATCATCTATCCTCAGCTCTCATGTATACCTCACCCTGACCTCTGAAATTTGTATTATCAGTCACCAACTACAGTACTTTTAAAAGAAAGTTTCTAATAGTCAGAGGGGTGAGGTAAGAGTATGCATGCAAATGCATGCAAGCGTTGTGGGACATAATCATCAAAGGAATTAAATGATATCCACTTCCCTATCATCACAGACAAGCTTTGCATGTCTCAGGAGCTACCTTCCAGCCCTTCCTATTCCTGGTCTGGACAGCAGCCACACGTTACAGTCCTTTTAGTAAAACAAATATTGGTGTAAGATTATATTTTTAGGGCTAAAGTATTAAGTAGCAACAATCGGAGTAGCACTTGAGTCAGGGTTAAGTAGCAATCCCTACTGCAGAAGGACTCAGTACTTGCTGCAGTGACTGACAAATGGATTGACTGAAAAGAAAAGAAGAAATAGGCTGAGAATAAGGAATATTTGACAGGTTTTTATCTGCCTTTACTATATAATAATAAGGCAGTAACATTCCTAGGAGTGTGCTGATGGGGTGGGGAAGGGAGGAACAAGAAGAGATTGGCCCCAATATGTGCAGGTAACAAAGCAGTAAGCTGCTGTTTGCTGAAATGTGGGATATAACTTCCTGGAGAAGTTTTGTCCCTTGAATCAGAGCCCAGGCCTTTGGAATGCTTGTAGGTGAGTGTGGTAGAGCTTGTGGGATGCTTTCATCTGGCTTTGCACCGCGTCCAGGAGGAGAAAGGGGCAGCTGTTCAAGGGATGAACGGGTGGCACAGGGCTGGACCAGCCCTCCCGGGCCGCCGCGGAGCGCCCGGCAGCCGCGGCTGTTGTGGTGCTGCGGGAGGGGGGCACGGGCGGCCGTCACCCCGGCCTCTGGGCGAGAGCTGGGCCCAAACAGGGCGGTGTGTCTGGGAGCAGAGCGGCCCTTCCGGAGCTCAGAGACAGAGCTGGCTGCTGGGAGCTGCGTGGGGACGGGGGAGTCTTACTTCCCAAAGCCCAGACCTGGCTCTGAAGGCTGGAATCCCCTTTCCAGCATGATGGCAAGTGCTCAGGGTGGGGCAGCCCCCTTGTCCTGCTCGCCCTGCCTCACATGAGCCTGCCAGCCCAAGGCACTGCTCAAGCAGAAGGAAGCTGCGGGAGGTAAGTCTGGAACGAGCTCTGCATTGCACTCTGCCCCTGCAAGCTCCCCCTCTGTGAAATGAGTGGGAATCAGTGAAGATTTCACTGTACATGATTAGTTTTTGCAAACTTTTTACTTCGCTGCAATGTAGCTGAGCTTGGATAGTCCACTTCCAAAATGGTTTCTGGAAGGAAGAGCTTGCATCACTCATAGAGGCTTCTTCCTTGTCCCCGGGAGTATTTTTTTATTTTCCTGTTTTGTACCATTCATACTTGTTAAATGCTAGACTGCAACTTTTAATGGGAAGCTGAGACCCAAATTTGAGTCATGCACTGTGGATTTTCCAAGATCTTTTGGAAGACATACACATCCTGAAGCAGTAGCCTGAGTTAGATAATAACAGTCATTGTTAATTAAAAGTAGGAATCCAAGGCACAAATGGACTTTTCTCATCTTCTGTTTACAGTTCTGACTGGGAAACTAAAACTATTGAAAAGGCAGCTATATTTTTCGTTTTCCATTTACCAACATGACTATATATATATATATATTTTCCCTACACTCTTGCCTGTTCAACACATTTTTTTTTTCTTATTATCCCCCAGATATTTCCAAACCTTTGAAGAGTAGGTTTGGTGGCAGGTAAGTTTCTATAAAGCTCTGCATCTTAAAAGAGAGAGCTCAGGCACTGGTCAGATAAAAATAAAAAGCTGAACCCTCCACCTGCTGTAGATTTATTTGGCTGTATTTACATGGTCAGCCTTGATCCTTCCCTGTGTATGTGTCTGCATGCAGACACATTATGTGTTCACAGATCATATGAGGTTAAATCTGTCAACTTTCATCAGAATAGGGCTGAATCGACAATGAGATGCTGTGCTACTGGTAGCAACTTCAGTCTTTTATAAAGATA